>PVHP010015751.1:0-36934 GCA_004024765.1 Zapus hudsonius | reverse complement strand
GTGTGTGTGTGTGTGTGTGTGTGTGTGTGTGTGTGTGTGTGTGTTGTTGCTGAGGGGGCTGATGGCTCTGGGTATTCTTCCCATCATTTCTCTTATAATCTTTCCACCCTTTCTTCTGCTCATATCCCTGAGTCATGATGGGTGAGTTTTAGGTCTGCTTTACTGTTGAGGTCTTAAGAGTCTCTAGATTTCTGCTTTGGATTGTGTTGGGTATCCTCAGTGTCTGTCTCAATTATCTTTTCCCAGGTTATCTGACTTGCTGTGGAGGTAGGTCACTTGCTCATCTTGCCACTTCCTCAAAGGATTCACTTTGGCTTTATATCATAAGTAAGGGGTGGTTCATCTCCTGCCTGGGTGACAGGCAGCATCTCAGATCCTATTGGTAGGGTTGGGTTGTCCACAGTTCTTGCTGCCATCTGAAACAGACAAACAGAATCTCCAATGGAGAGTGAAATGACTACATGATAAATGTGACAAACATTGCTAACTTGATGAGATTCTAAAGGGTATAGATTCTTTGTAGATCTATGGTTAGTGGGGATTTCCTTTGAAGCCCAAGTTCTTGGTCCTCATATGGGTTTACCATGGATCCCAGTTTCAGTTAAGAGATACCTGACACTGAGCAGATCTCTTAGCCAATTAGCAAGCTGTTGATTACCCACCTATGTTTAGCCCCACTATTGCACAGATAAACATTTCTTAGCTTACAGGGCTCTACCAAATAGCAATGTCTTCACCATTCTCAGGGCATCATTCAGTGTTATATATCCGTGACCTCTGTGTTCTCAGAATATCTTTGGTCAATTTCCCCTGGCAGCTTATGTTACACCTTTAAGCATGATGCATGCTACCATCTGAGGGCTGGGTATCATTCTGAATTAAGCAGGGTCTATCAGTGTTGTGTGATGACTGTCTATGGTATCTTCAGTAATAGAGTTTTACTTTTTCCTGGTGCAGATATGCAAGAGCTTTAACAGACATCTGTCATGTTTTGGGTACTTTGTGGCTTTGTATTATATCTTTAGATAGGGAATGGTGATACCTCCTGAGGAGCTTTTAAAAATTGTGTTTCTGACTATAATGGGAAAAACAGGTTCATTGATCCATACTATCAGTGTGATATATCTCATAGCTAATACAAGAGAAGATGTAAGAGATAAGTGAATGGGAAAAATATCAGTTATAGATAAACAACTGTTTAGCTGAAAAATTAATTTAGAAATGTGGCTTACTTAACTATAGTATATAAAGTGTAGTCACAAAAAATATACTCATAACTATAGTGGTTTGATTCAGGTGTTCCCCATAAACTTATGTGTTCTGAATGCTAGATCCCCATCTGATGGCAATTTGGGAATTGAAACATTGTGGGAGGTGTGTTGATGGGGAGAGTTTATGGGTGTTATAGTCTCCCTTGACAGTGTTTGGCATATCTTCCTGCTGCTGTTTTCCACCTGCTGCGGCAGAGATGATGTCTAGCCTCTGCTCATGCCATCACTTTCTCTGCCATTTTGGATTTCCCCTTGAGTCTGTACACACACACACACACACACACACACACACACACACACACACACACAAACAAACAAACAAACAAACAAACAAAGCTTTTTCTTCAGTCAGATGCTTTTGGTTGGATTCTTTGTGTAGCTATGAGAAAGCTGACAGCAGTGGTAAAATCTAGTGGTTAGGATTTGGCAATATCTCCATCATGGCCCTGGTTCGATTGTAGGTTAGGAAACCAATGTGTTGGTTCTGTCAATTCCTAAGTATCTATCAGAATTTAGCATTCTGGGACTGGGGAAATAATCACAGGACAAGATCAGGAGCCACTGGACCCACTGTCAGTAAATCATTTGTCAAAACTCCTTTGATCACCTGATTTTATAAGCACCTATTTTATGTTGTGGGCCACAATGCTGTTTGGCGTCTCATGGAATCAATCAATTCAGACTAGATATTTTGTAAGCCCCCAAAAGGTCTGACTATTTCTCTTTCCCCAATGTACCATTACCGTAGCAAAACGTTCAGAGGAAGGATAGGATTATGCTTAATATTGAAACATTTGAGAGCTGTAAGAGGGGGCTTTTCCTCAAGGTGACCTGGCCACCCTTTCATTCAAAGTGTCTGGATCTGTAATATGTCTCAAGCCTGGAAATTAGTTAAGGGCACTAAATCCTCTGTTGCTATAATGAAAAGTATCCTTTTGTTCCTTTGCTCTTGAACTTTTCTGTGAATACAGTTCAAGCAAGAACTTAATAGGCTTCTTTGCTCTTTCACTCTTGGGACCAACATGATTAATCAGCCATAAGTATCAAATGTCTGCAGGAGTTATATCACTATGAGCATTATATTGTCTATGCTGTCTATTAGAGTGAGCACACTCACCTTGCCTTTGGTAATTCAGTGCCCCCACTTGGCCCTTGTTATTCTGAGATCCTGGTATAACCATTATATCTAATTCATTTAATGCAGCAACTGTAGGTCCCAATGTCATGTCTACTTTTCATGTAATAGCAAATACTGGGAGTTTTAAGTGTGCTGCAACACCCCTCACAAATTTGTTTCTTATAGGCTTGGTGAAGGCACATCTTCTGGACCCTCCCATTGTGAGGGCAAAGATGAGTTTACATGATGAATCTTCTGCAGTATTCCAAGTTCTCTGATCCTTGTAATCCCTTCATCAACATTAAGCAAAGTGATATCAGGGAGCTTGAGCTCATTTACAGTAGGCTATCTTTGGACATACTTTGGCCAATCAAACAAATAACATTTTTTCACTGCTTCTAACTGCATGAGATACAGCAATACATAATCTTTGCAAAATGGGATCAATTCCATAAATTCAGCCTTTTCTAATCTTATATTTCTTTCTCCATTATTCCACACCATTAAAATCAATTCCCATATTCATTCCCATGATTTGGCTTATATAAGTTAGAAAATTCTTGAAGTACTTTACAGGCATATCTCACCTTCTCCTGAGTCATGCTTGTAATGAAAGATTAGGATATTGCTAAAAACACTACTGAAGGAATATTATTCAAATTTGGAAGATTACAGGGTGTTACAGTAAGCTTTCTAGTGGCTGAACAGAAAGGACCCAAACAAAAGCAGCTTTTTGGAGGAATGGGTTTATTTGGCTTATAGACTCAAGGGGAGACTCCATCCTGGCAGGGAAAATGATGGCATGAGAAGAAGGGTGGACGTCACCTCCACCTCAGCACTGCAAACAGTGGCAGGAATGTGTGCCAAACACTGGCAAGGGGAAGCTGATTTATAATCCCCATAAGCCCACCCCAACAACACAGCTCCAGCAAGTTTGTAAAATCTAAACTGCCATCAGCTGAGGATCAATTACCCAGAACACATTCATTCGTTTTGGGGGGACACATGGATCAAACCATGATATGGGGACAGAGACAGCAACTGTTTGAGGTTGGTGAACACAAGCTTAGGAGGAGATAAGATAGGTCAGAAAATGCTTGCTGTCACTCCTTTGTCTATGTCTATGGGGGTTATCTGTACTTCCAGAAGCCATTATAAACCAAATGCAACTTGTGACTTAACTTGCTTTTGTTAACTGGCCCTGCCATTTGGACTGTGAATTCTATAAGCTTTGATCAAGAAGGAAGGTAGGAGAGGAGATTAGAACAGAGGCTTACTGACATTTCTCCAGAACCCATTTTTAACTTTGAGCTCTCTTGTGTTGTACCTGATTTGTTAATTTACATGTGTGATGTCACATACACATCTCTGTTCCCTATAAAACCCCTTTGTAACAGGGGCTTTGGGCCAATGCCTCATCTATGCTTGGCCTGTAGGTGTAAATTCCTAAATTTGTAATAATAATTAATGAAACTCCACTCTTCTCTTGCTGTGAAGGCTTTGTCTGTTTGTCACAGGGAATTTCTACAACATGCTTTCTACCTCATATTTAGAGGCCTGCTTCAATTTATAGGCCTAGAGGCGAAGATTGGTGGGCACTGAGGAAGATAAGCATAGTCTTGTTCAGTACCTCCTGCAGGGTGGGTCATTGCTGAACCATAAGGCAAATGAGGATTAATTCTCTCAGGCTAGGATGAACATAGTAATACTTTAGGGCTTGGTGGGAGGCAGAGAGATGTTCAACTGCTGCTGTGGGTGAGGATACTACTTCCTTAGGCAAAATAACTTCATCAGAATCTGAGAGTTTAATGCCCTAGATTCTTTAGAGTCTTCTCACACATCACCATCCCAAGTTACAGGATACCACTCTTTTCCAAACAGAGCCCTCACCTTAATTTCTGATAGCCTGTGAGGCTGGGACTTGAGTTTGCATTGCAAGTTAGCCATACTGACAATGAGAGCTTGAATTTGGTTTTCTACAAATTGAGCCCTGTTAAAGCAAGAGAGAAAACTCTCCTCCAGGACAAACTAAAAAACCTTCAGATCATTTACTTGGGTCTGACAATTTGACTTACTGAATATCTGTTTTTCCCTAATTGTTTATCCAAAAATGCTAGAAGCAACCAACCAGCATCATCATTTGTCTTACATTCCAACAAGTATTCAAGTTTTACATATAACTCCACTAAATTTCTTGCTCTTTACAAGGCATGACTCAGGATAACTAAATGCATCTATCTCACAAAGCTCTTTAAATAGTTCACACCATGGATTATTAGCACTCTCCTAATTGCCATCAAAAGTGCTCTCTTTATGACCAGTAAAACCTTGAGTAGCACAAAAGTTGGAGAGCAGACTCCCATTCTTAAGATTCTGTTTCTCTAGAATCACTATTAGTACCATAATCTGTATTAGTCAGGGTTTCTTAGAGGAACATAACTGATAGAATAAACTTTATAAAAAGTGGGATTTATTGGATTAGTTTACAGCAATCCAACAATAGCAGTCTACAAGCCCTAAGAGTCAACTAATCAGTAGCTGCTCAGTCCATGTGTCTGGATACCTCAGGAGTTCCAATCCAGCACTAAAGGCCTGAAGGCTTCCTGGTTAGCCACTGGTCTTCAGTCCAAACTGGGACACTGAAGAAACTTGGTGCTAATGCCAACAAGATATAGCAAAGCAGGATTGAAGCACATTCAAGTGTTGATGCTCACCAGCTAGTAGCACCTTATATGCTGCCCCTTTCCTGAAGGGCTTCCCACTCTGGGGGAAGATCTCACTCTTAAATAAGAACTTTCTCCTTTAGTTAATCCTCAGAGACCCACCCAAGAAGAATGTCTGTGGATTCCTAGTCTGATCAAGTTGACAACAGTATTAACAATGAAAAGAACTTAAAATCTTTGATTTATGTTATTGATTATCTGATATTTATATAGATTATAGTTTATCAGCACTAATAACTACAGATGAAAATTATTAATGATAATATATATGCATTCTAAATAATATTTTTGAATTTTTCACAAACATCTTCATATGTGAATAGATATGAAGTATCTATAAGTAAACCATAAATATAGTAGCAAAATAGAGATAGATTTAAGTGGAGTTGAGGATTAGAATTTGAAGAGTACCCAGTTAATTCCAATGCATCTCAGAATTTAAGGAGTATCTGATTTATTGTCTAAAATGTTAAAGAATTAAAATTATAGAACCAGAAGATAAGGTATAGTGTGAGACTTTATTCAAAAGAAAATGGGAAGTTACAGAGATCTCCAGCCACTAGTGTGGAGAACACTTGCAAGAGAATTTATTCAAAATCTGTGCTGCTCAGCCAAACAAGCAGAAGAAGGAAAAAATAACAGAAGGCTCCCATGTGAGGAAAATGTTCATGTGTGAAAGAATCCTGAGTGCACCCACCACAGCCATTAGGCTGGGGTGAGGGAAGGCCTTACATTCCTAAGGTCTGGAAATTCAGAGGCCCTTCTTCTAGGAAGCCATATGGGGCAAGAGAGAGTTGGACTTTGTTTCTGTGGCTTTTATGACCTCGGCCAGTTATGTCAGAGAGACAGCTGGTTGGTCCATACCTGACCAATCAGTTTCAGAATCTAGATTTTAAATCTAGCTAGAGACACCTCCCAAGGAGAGGGGTGTCACGCATGGAGTCTGTTGAACTTGCCTGAAGGTATGATTTAACTGTCACAGAATCATATAAATATGAAAGTTAACTTCAGATCAGGCAATGTTATAAGGTTCAAAGAAAAGCATTATTATAAATATAGAAAGAATTGTTTTTGAAGAATACATAGCATTTTTTCTGTATAAACATAAAAATAAGGCTTCAAAATGCAAGAAATAAAGTCAATTACAAACCTGAGAAATAAAGATATTGAAATATAGGGTAAAAGAATATATTATGTAGAACTTTGCAGAGCAAATAGAAAATAAAACAAATAGAGACTTGAACGTTATCAAATAATATGGAAAAAATTCATAGTTATAGAACACTGTATTCAGTAAATTAGAAACAAAATAATTACTGAAATTGACATTAAATTTGTACAAAATTACAGATATTATATTTGAAAGTGAAAGTCTAAATGTTTTCCTCTTAAAACTAAAACTAGAGTGCTGTTGTCCACTCTGAAAACTCCTATTCAATGCAGTATTATAAAGTGTATCTAGAGTAATAAAGCAAGAAAAGAAATTCAACTCATAGAGAATTGAAATAATGAAATAAAACTGTCTTTATTCATAGACGTATTGGGATATAAAATTAACAAAATGTGTGTGGCATCTGTGTACTGAAATTAAATTCCTAATTAGAGAAATTGGAGTATATATAAGTGGATAGTGGCATACCATGTTCACTGCTTGGGAAGCTAAATATTGTAATGTTATCAGTGCTCCCCAAGTTGATTCATAAACTCAATTTAATTTTTACAAATAATTCAATAAATGTCTCAGGTATAAACTCAATAAAAATTCCAGATGGAATTTTGTTCAATATAAAAAAGGACAAAAGAAAGTTGTATAACTTATATGGGAAGGAAAAGGTTCAAGTTTCCAAAACATCTGAAGAAAGTTGAATGAAGTTGGAGGATTCAATTGATATCATATCAAGATTTCCTCTAACGTATCACTAAACATGATGCAAATTACCAATATGATAAACATATACATCAATCATTGATAATGGATGGAATAGTACAAGAATATATCTCCCCAAATATACTGAAGTGACTTTTACTAAACTGAATTTAATGGAAAAACTGTAGATTTTTAACAATTGGTAATAAAACTAAGTTTTATAAGCAAAAAAGTGAAAGTTAACCAATGCTTTTCATCTTATGAAAGCAACAAATAATAATAATCCATAGTCAAAATATAATGTGTAAAATTATAATAAATATTAAATAGTATCAATGTAAGCTCCCAATTGCACTTATCGTATAATCTCATCCACTTCATCTTGATTCATTCGTCTATTTCTTTACTGTATCATTCTAGTCAGTATAAAAACAAGTATAACTTTAAAAGTCCTTATGACCTTATTTCATTCCCCAGTGACTGTCCCCCTTTCTAGCCTCAACTTTTTGTAAAACCTCTTTGATAGGGCTATTTCCAGTCACCAGCTCCCTTTAAATAAGAGATGACTCTCTAGTCATACCTTTGTCCCATACCTTCCTCAAAACATGCTATTTCAAAGTAAAGGCTCTCAACATTTTGCTAAATACAATAACAATATCTCCCACTAGCACATAAATATCAGAAATATTTGTCACATTTGTGATTTTTCCACATTGAAGCTTTCTTTTCTGGATTTCCATTACACCATTTGTCATAGTCAGCCACATACCACTGAGATGGGTTTCCAAATCAGTCACAGTTTTGAGAGGAAAGTATTTATTGAAGTTACTGATACACAAAAGAGACTGCCCCTCTTTCACAGGTACTAGCAGAGAGAGAGAAAACCATCAACACTATCAACTCCATAGCAAGCAAGCACACTCAACCTCAAAAACAACAGGAACTCCAGGATGGAATTCTAGACCCACCCCAGACACACCTTAGGGCTGGACCCGAGGATCTGGCTAAGGTGACATACTCTCTAACCAGGCAACTGAAGAAAGGCATTAATAACTCTGGCATCTATTGGGGTACATTCATTCAAAATACTACACCACGCAAGTCTAGTTTATGTATCATTTTCTACCTTATGCTTTTATTTCACTTCCACAAATTCTCCACATATCCTCAGGCTCATTTTTTTTTTATTTCATAGATCTATATTCTTGTGGCTTAATCCACCTAGCACAAAATGACCTGTTTTAGATGAACAATTCAAAAATTTTAATATAATCACAGTGTTGCAAAACCACCATCACTATTTAACACCAGAACATTTTCTTCACTAAAAAAAGAAACCCCATGGCAATACATAGTAACTATGTCTCATCCTTCATCTCGACACAAAGCAACCAATAATCTTATGTAGCAATTTTGTGCATTCCTTCTATATCCTGCAACCTTGCCAAACTCATTTGTGTGTAATACTTGTATTTTATATACAGAGGATCCTATTGCTTGCACATAGAGATGTGATTATATATGTTTTTTTTCTATGCATGTTATTTGTTTTTCAGGTCTGCAATAATTTTCTGCTCAGATAAAACAAAAACACAGGTTGGATAATTTAATTCACAGAACTTTATTTTCTCACAACTACTCTGGTGGGTGATATTGAGCCTACAATTCCACAGAACTCAGACTAGTCTATTTAGTACAAAGTAGTAAATACATACAAGTGAGATATTTCTCTCTGACCTGTAAGTTCTATGTATAGACCTTCAGAGAAGAAAACAATCTTAGTCTGAATCTATTAAAGAGTAATTACTTTTAAGGTGGTTTGAATGCAAATGCACCCGCCCATAGACTCAGATATTTTTGATTATATTTCCTACTTAATTCTCCAGCAAGCAGATCCCTGCAGGAGGGGGTGTGTCACTGGAGTCTGATATTCAAGGAAGCCATACTGGGTGTGCCAAGAGCCAGTTTAAACTCTGTTTGTGCTTGCTAGATGAATCATGCTGGAGTGAGACAACTTCTGCCATGATGGATATTCCCATGGATTCCTTGATCCTGAAGTAAGTTATTTCTACCCCTAATTTGCTTCTTGTCAGATATTTTCCCCAGCAATAAAGAGGTAACTAACTGCAACAGAAAACTGGCCCTAAGAAGAGGGATCATTTTAAGAATGAATCTAAAAATGTGGTTTTTTATTCTTTTGGTATGTGTTTGTGGAAGATTTGGATTGATGGACTGAAGTAGCTTTGCAGTGCTCTAATCTGAGCTTGATGGCTATTCTGGTCAATGTTTGAAATTGCTAAATTAGAGATATTTATAGAAAGTAAAGGCTTGACATATGAATGTTCAAAGGTGATGGAGAATACTTTATTGGAACAGATCTATTGACATAAAGGCCGGTTATTGTTTTTCTCCTTCCCTGAAAATTTGTGCCAAATGAACTTAAAATTAATGGACTGGTGTACATGGCAGAAGGTATAAAACAGCAAGATATTAAAGATTCATGGTTTATTGCATGAAAAAAAATTCTAGCACATTTAAGTTTACAGGTACAGAGACTGGTTTTAGGTTATATATGCTACAATTGTTAAGAGTACAATTATTAATGGTGGTCGGCCTGTTATTCATTGAAATAATGGAAATAATGCCCTGATGGTTAGCCATGTACAACTCAAGCTAGCATGAATGCAAATGCTTTTTAAAGGAGGTGGCTTCAAGGAAAATGGATGAAGGAGTATTCTCTTCTAGGTCAAGCTTTATTTTCCTGTGGATTTACAAATTTGATTGTGCCACTTACCTGGTACCAGTTTTGTAAATATGAAAAAATGCATGGAATTCATGATGTATATATGGTTCCAGAAGCTACTGAGATGTGAAAGTGAAAAAAAATTAAAATTCTTCTATAGAGACACCCAGTAAGGCCATCATATGAAATTGAACAGGTTCCCAGGAGGCACTGAGATGTGCCATGTGAAACAGTGTTGAAATCTCTATATAGAAGGTCAGTAGGGCCATTGTGTAAAGATGAATCCACTCCTAGAGCTTCTGAGATGCAGCATATGAAGCATGGTCAAAGTCCCTGTATGGAGACCAAGTAAGGCCATTGTGTGAAACTATGAAGATAAACTATTGTTTGCAGTGTAGACCTGACCTGAAGATATTTTGGATATACCAAATTTTTGAAAAATATTCCATGAAACACAGCTGGATCTGGATGTAATTTTCCCAGGCTTCTCAGTCTAGCTGGTAGGCCATAATTAAAACCCAGAGACTTCAACTCTTGTTTTTGATTTCAGACTCTCAGTACTGTAGATGTTTGATATTGGCCTACTGGTCATTGATTTTGTACTGGTCCAGTCTCTCTTTGTTATTCATTTTTGCAATATAAATATTTATGTCATTATGTGTTAGAAGTATGTAACATGTTTTGATTTTATAGGAATCACAGTTAAGAGATAGTCTTTAATCTTAGATGAAACTTTTGAGTTGTGAACAATGTTAAAATTGGCAAAAACTATGTGGCTTTGAAGTTGCACTGAGAGCAATTAGAATTCTGTGATGATCATGAATTTATGAGGACCAGGAGTAGAATGTTGTGTTTTGATGGAAATGTATGTCACCTATAGACAAAGGAATTTTTGATGTTTCCTACTTAAGCCTCTAGCAGGCAGATCCCTGCTGCTAATGTCAGATTTTCAGTCTAGCTCTACTGAATGTATCAAGAGCCAGTGTACTTAAGCTTGGAATATTCATGTTTTCTGTTTTCCCTCTCTATACCATGGAAGTGTGCCTGAGTGAGCCAGCTTCTTTTGCTATAGTGAAACTTCCCCTGGATTTGTAAGCCTGGAAAATCATTTTCCTTCCATAAACTGATTCTGGGCATAGGTTTGTCCTAACAATGGGAAGGTAATTACAATGTCTCTCTTAAGCAAACACAGTTATTACTGGGTTGTTATATCCATTGGTCTATGAATAATAACTGAATGTAGCTCATAATCTAGCTTAGATTTTCACTGTTCAATGCAATAGTCAGAAAACCAGTTTACTTTTAAATTATGTAAAATTAAATTTAATTAAATAAAAATTATTCACACTACCCATACTCCTCTGCTCCATAGACATATCTGGCTAGAATTTGCCATATTGGAGAGTGCAAATCAGGACATTTGCATCTTGAAATGTCACTATTAATAGAGCCAGTGAGTGGAGAATTAGCATCTGACATCAGCCAGGCTGAGCAGTGTCTCTGTATAGTTTTAAGATTCAGTCAGTGATGAGAAATTCAATTTTTATTGCATTTTTTAGGTTCTTTTCATTTACACTAGTTCGTCCATATCATGATTTTTCCTTTTCATGACCTTTACTTTTTTACAACCCTGAGGCACTAAATTCTGCCACCAAACAGAGTCAGTGTGATGAACAGGCTCTTCCGTGGACAATAAAGCAGGCTTACTCTGAGTGTTCTATCTGAGTCAGTGAAGAGAGGAACAAAGAGTTGCAGCTATTGTTTATCCTTTCCAAGGTTTCTGCAGAATTTTCATGTTTTTCTGTCTTTCTGGTATCTCTAGTTTCACTACCACATCATATTGGTTGGTGCACATGACTCCATTGAGGGGTTCTTGCAGGGATTTTGATAATGCCGCATACTTTTTATTGCATCATCAGTCTGGCATCCTGTATGCTTTGGTAAGAGCAACTAGACAATGCCTTTATTGTTAAAATAAAAAGCACCTGGTTTCTTTTTTGCCTGCTAATATTTTTTAGCATTTGGGCAGTATCATTGGTCACATACTTGCATGATATTTTACTATTTTCTTGGTGAGGCTATAACATTTTAATCCTTCTTCTATCATTCAATTTTCCCCAATATGTAAAACTGACACAAAGTGGCCACTAATACCCAGAACCTAGTATAACTGATTTATTTTTTTGTTGCATTCCACAGCAAATAAATTAATCATTTTGAACTCTGTCCTTCTTTAAAGTTTTGGAATAATGAATACAGTATTCCAAATTCTTTGCTGTGAGTAACAACAGTATTGTTTTCTCTAATTCCACATAGAACCTTAATTTTGATCTGGGATCTAATCAAGTTTATAGTGTTCACATTTCTCATAACTTTCTATCCTTTGCACACAGGAATCACTTGCTTAGTACCATTTACAACATTCTACGTGGACATATTTATTCTACCGGCCCCTAACCTGATATCAATTTACTCTTCTTAGTCAGCATTTTGCAACCATAACAAAAATATATGACATAAGCTACAAAGCTTATTAAAGGTTTAGGTAGCTAACAGTTTTGCTTCATAGTAAATGATAACAACTTAAGTTTGTGCTAGAATATGTGGTGGTTTGAATCAGATATCCTCCATAAATTCATGTGTTCTAAATGCATGATCTTAAGCTGATGGCACTTTGGGAGGTAGGGTCTTGCAGAAGAAGATGTGTTATTGGAGACAGGAATATAGCCAGCTTCTCCTTACAAAAAATCTGCTCAGACTCCTGTTGCTATTTTCCACATGCTTTAATAGAATTCATATTCAGCCTCTGCTCATGTCATGCTTTCCCCTTCCATTGTGAAGTTTCCCCTCAAGACAGCAAGACAAAATACTTTTCCCCTACAGGGTGCTTTTGGTAGGATATTTTATTACAGCAATGCATAAAAACACTACAACAGGACGTGAATATGCAATGTTCCCTTCTGACTGACTCATGTACTTGGTACCCAGAGTTCCGTTACTATTTGGGGAAGTTGTGGAACCTGCAGAAGGTAGAGCCTCACTAGAGGATTTTGGTCACTGAGGATGGCTTTTACTATTTTGTAACTAATAATACTTGTTCATCTTCTGCTTCCCACCAGCCCATGTGCCCGACAACCGTGCCCACTGAGCCCAGGATCCAGGCCAGGTAAGCAAGAAACAGCTTTGCTCCACATTAGCCTGCGCACCTTCAGCTCTTCCTACTAACCCTTTGACCCCAGGTGAGGCAAGGTTTGAGACCTCCAACCTCCCTCCCACCCTTGACTGTTCGGACCCTGACTCTAGGCAAGGCCAGGTATTGGAGCTGTGCCTTGGCTCCCAACCAGCCCCTGCACCCCAAGACACTGCCCACTGACCCTGGGTTCCAAGCAATGTCAAGCACCAAGCCTGCTACTGATGCTGAAGATTTGAACCCCCCCACACACTTCCTGACACCGGAGGATCTGAGCACATGTCAAAACTTTACCAGTCCTTGCCGTGATATTGCGCAAGGTGCTGCTCCTTGAAGCAGGAAACAAACAATGAGAGAACAAATAGAAATCACACCTACTATAGGAGATTGAACATATGCAATTAAACAATGAATGTGTTGTTCAAGAAATCAAATTGGAAATTGAAAAATTTCTTGAGCTAAATGATAATGAAAATATATCATACCAGAACCTATGGGACACAATGAATGCAGACCTGAGAGGAAAATTTATACCACTGAATGCCATCATGACAAAGACAGAGAGATCCCAAATTAATAACCTAACTAGCCAGCTAAAGGCTTTGGAGAAATTAGAAAAATCCAAACCTAGGTACTTAAGACAAAAAGAAATAATTACAACCAGAACAGAGATCAATGAATTAGAAACTAAGAAAACAATTTTAAAAATGATGAAACAAAGAGCTGGTTCTTTGAAAAAAATAATATTGAGAAACCCCAGGCAAATCTAACCAAACAAACAAACAAATAAAAAAAGAAGGCCCAAATCAACAAAATCAGAAATTAAAAAGGAGAGGTTACAACAGACACCAATGAAATTGAAGAATCATAAGGACATACTTTCAAAACATCTTTTCCAAAAAATTGGAGAATTTGGAAGAAATAGATGAATTCTTAGATACCTACCACCTGCCAAAACTAAACTCAGAGCAGATAAATCTCCTAAATAAACCCATCACATTGATTTAAGTTGATTATGTAATTAAAAACCTCCCCATAAGGAAATTCCAGGTCCTGATGAATTCTCATCAGAATTCTATGAAACCTTCATCACAGTATTCAAACCACACTTTATGAAACTTTTTAGGTTAATCAGAGAACAGGGAATACTTCCAAACGCCTTCTATTCAGACTGCCTCACTCTGGTACCAAAACTGGACAAAGATAAATCCAGAAAGAAAAAAATTGTAGACCTATATCCCTGAAGAACTTAGATGCAAATATTCTGAATAAATTTGTTGAAAACTGAATTCAACAACATATCAAAATTATTGTCCACCTCAACCAGGTTGGCTTTATCCCAGGGCTGCAGGGTTTGTTCGACATATAGAAATCAATCAACATAATCTACCACATTAATAAACTTAACCAAAAAAAAAAAAAACAAAAACACATGGTCATCTGAATCTAAGCAGAAAAAGCCTTTGACAAAATCCTATACCACTTCAAGATCAAACCACTAGAAAGACTTGGAATAGAGGGCCCATATCTCAACATAATTAAGGCCATAATAAAAACTCCTAAAGCCCAAATAATACTCAATGGGGAAAGACTCAAGGAATTCCCACTAAATTCAGGAACAAGACAAAGGTGCCAACTCTCACCACTGCTCTTTATCATAGTCCTTGAAGTTCTAGCCAATGTAATAAGACAGGAGAAAAACACTTGAAAGACTTGGAATAGAGGGCCCATACCTCAACATAATTAAGGCCGTAATAAAAACCCCTAAAGCCCAAATAATACTCAATGGGGAAAGACACAAGGAATTCCCACTAAATTCAGGAATAAGACAAGGGTGCCCACTCTCACCACTGCTCTTCATCATAGTCCTTGAAGTTCTAGCCAATGTAATAAGACAGGAGAAGGACATAAAAGGGATACAAATTGGTAAGGAAAAAGTAAAACTATCCCTTTCCACAGATGACATCATCCTGTACATAATAGACCTGAATATTAGTATCAGTAAACTCCTGAAGGTGATAAACACCTTCAGCAGTGTGGCAGGACACAAAGTTAATACACAAAAAACAGTAGACTTCCTGTATGAAAATAACATGTGTACAGAAAAAGCGATCAGCAAATCAGTCCCATTTTCAATAGCCACAAACCAAATCAAATACCTGGGAATAACACTAACCAAGGAGGTGAAAGAATTGTCTAATAAAAACATAAAAACGGGGCTGGAGAGATGCCTTAGTGGTTAAGGCACTTGCTTCCAGTGCCTAAGGCCCCAATTTCAATTCCCCAGTACCCACATAAGCCAGACCCTCAAGGTAGTGGCCCTGGTGTGCTCTTTTTCTCCTTTGTCTCTCTGTCTCTCTGTCTCTCTATCTATGCTTGATAAAGAAAAAAAATAAGATAAAGAAAAATCCTTAAAAAAAAAACCTTCAAGAAGGAAATTGAGGATGATGTGAAAAGACGGAAAGATCCCCAAAGCTCAGGGAAAGGTAGAATTAATATTGTGAAAATGGCAATTCTTCCAAAAGCTGTGTACAGATTCAATGCAATATCAGTAAAGAATCAGCTTTATTCTTTGGAGGCATAGAAAAAAAAAATAATGGCCACATTTATTTGCAATTGTAAAAGACCTTGAATATCCAAAACCATCCTTGGTAAAAGAAGCACATTAGGTGGTATCACCATACCAGACTTATTGATAGAGGAAGATGAATCCACTGGCATCTACTGTGAACATTAAGAGAAGAGCTTATTAAAATCTTTAAAATCAATGCTTAATACTTCTATGAAGATCTAGATAAAAATGGCAGGGAATTGTCTTCAAAAAAGTTAACATTATGTGGCAAATCGGTGATTTTTAATTTGAATATTCAAACATTTGTATTGTTATTGGCACAAATCTGAATCAGTACGTCAAATGTTCAGGTGATTGAGTGCTAAAACAAAAGATTGAATCATGGACATATGCACAGTGGTAGAATTATAAACAATTTATTAAGAAAGAAAATACTCCCAAGTATTGAAATGGGTCAGTAAGCTGAGAATGGGTATAAGTTCTAATGGTGCCTAGCAAAAATGGTAAGTTTTTATAGATTAATTCCATATTGTCTACCTTATACCAAATTTTAAGATTGTAAAGCTTTGCTTGAGTCTTTTTTGTTATGTTACACATAGCTCAGTTAGGAAAGGTTTTCCTGTCTTCTACTGACTGTTTTCTTTCATATGTTATTCTTCATGCCTCTCTCAAACATTAACCTCAGTCACAGGTTCAACAAAGTAGAGAAGTTTCAGTAATATTCTAATCAACATTATAATGTATTTTCCTTATATTGCGTGTATCAAAGTAAAGTTATATAAAACCCTTAACTAAATAAATGCTTCGAAATATTTAATTAGAAAATTCTAAATGTTATGAGACAAAATGCATTAAATCAGTTGATTTGCCAGTACTATACTCTTTAAATTTGGCACTTTAAATAATGATGCACATAATGTTGATGTAATCACATAATAAATTATAAAACAATAAAGATAGTAGTGATAGATGTAATAGTTTAAATGAGTAACCACTGAATTATTAACACAACTACTTCAATATAATAATTTTATAAACTGAAAATGGAAGATAATTTATTAATCCACTAAATGAATCCATGTTGTATAAAGCCAAATAAGAAAATATGGAAATTTACATTAACTAAAACTCATTTTGTAAAAGTACCATAATCAAAGTAAAAATATGAATAATTGACTAAGAATAAACATTTGATCATCAAATTACAACATTAGGTTCAATAATACTAAAATACAAAGAACTCATAATAATAGATGAGAAGTATAAACAACCCTGTTAAAACATAAAAAAGAGGTGTTAAGAAAACAATTTAATTAAGAAGGCTGATGTAAAAAGGACCAGAATAATCTTTTCATTGACTATAACCATTATCCATTTGTTCCCTGAAAGGCCTGAAATCATTTATACTAACAGTTCAGTTATCTACCCCAATCACAAGCAAACAATGCAGGGCTGACACATTTAAACATTCATTGTTTTACAGTTTTCAGAAGGGGACTAAAGTACTTTCTTACTTAGAGAATGATGAAAGTATAACAGAATTGTTTGGCTAGTATCTGTTTCCAAGTTATTAAATTTACCTTGCCCATGTTAACTAAAATACAATCTATTCTAAATAGAATAAGGTTAAAGATTAAATATGCCTAGAAAGTCTTCTACATTACTAATATTGAAGTAAAGGGCAATGATGAAGATCTTGAATTTGGCTGGATATCCTGAAGTACTTAACCAAATTAGAGGCCAAATCTTTAAAATACTATTAATTTCTATTGTCTGCTTTACAAAAAGCTTCTGCTCTGAAGCCCTGAAGAGTTGAAAAACTTGTCAGAATACAGAGATAAAAGTAACCATTTACTTCAATGTAAAAAAACATATGAGCATTTGCATCTTGGATATGATCCTGTTAGGATCCAAAGATTGTTGTCATTTGAAATCATGTTTTCATAGAGCAATATTCAGTAGAATAAAATTGATCATTATATCTGTGGCTGTATATGATGTTGAATTAGTCACTGTTATCATAGGCAGCTGCAGAGCAATTAAAATTGAAACATAATATGGAAGATGAAATATTGCCCAAAATTTGTGTTTGTAATACATGTCCTAGAATCTATAGATTTTCCTCAAACTGCCATGTATCATTTGTGAGGGACTTACAATTTTTGTAAATAAATTACATTTCATTTTTTTGCATATGATTGTAGAGATCATTGCTTTTGTAACTTCTATGTCATCAAGAAAGCATGTCCCCTGAAATAGTGTCTTTGCCCATTCTAATATTCTATAAAAGATTTCCACAGGTTGGTAATTCATAATGTTTAGGAACTTATTTATTGTACCATTTTGAAGTATGGGATGTCTAAGTATCTGGGGCAGCATTTGATGGGGGCCTTTTGTTGTATTACAGAAATAAAGAAAGCATTTCTTATGAGTGTAAGAGAGTAAGATTCAAAATTCATACTTTTCCAGGGACTCTACTACTGAGATAACATCATTAATCCTTTAATGAAGGAAAATCTTCAACCTGTAGTTATAGAAGTACTCTATTTTTCAACAATATTACATTAAGAATTCTGTTTCTGATGGATGGACTGCAGATGACACATTCACACCATAGCAAATAGACTTGCTAAAAAATTTATGCAAATGTAATAATGGAATAAATAAGCATGACCAGATCATAGTAAATTGTTAAATTTTAGTAGTTCAGACTCCTCCCAATGTGAAAAGAGAAAAGTTTGAAGAGCTATTATTATTGATAAAAGGGAATATGATGGAAGTAGTCTTATACTATTTACAATGAAATATAAATATCACTATGTAGTGTTTAGTTCATATAGAAAAGACACTCAGGATGTTATCTCACATAGTAAAAGGTGAAGTGAGCTCTTTTACAGAGCTTTTTTATTTTGTAAGCTATTCATTATGGCTTCAGTCTCATGAATTTATTATGTCTCCAAATGATCCATGTCTTAATATAATTGCTCATGGAATGGGAGGCCTTAAAATCTCACTGTGTCAGTCACTACACTTTGCTGAGATAAAAATACCCAGCCAGAAGCAATTTAAGGGAGGAAGAAAGGGATTCTTTTCAGCTTAGTTTGGAGGGGAAGTTTCATCATGGTAGGGGAAATCATGGAGGAACAAGCACATTAACAGAGAAGTAGTGAGCTCAGGCTAGAGAGTCCAGCTGGGCTAGCCTTTAAATACCTCAAGTCCAGCCCACAAGTGGTACATTTTCACCAGCAGAGCTCTAACTTCCAAAAACTTCATAGATTTACTGAACAGCAACAATAACTACGGATTGTGACTGGTCATGCAGCTCCAAAGAAACTCCTCCCCTTGAGGGGGAGGTGTCTAGCTAGAGCTAAAACCTAGGGGCTAAAACTGATTGGTCAGCTATAAACCAATCAGCTGTCTCTCTGACTCACCTGGGGAAAACTTAAATTAACTTTCCTAAAAGAAAACAATCTCTTCCCCACATGGCAGGCTAGCAGAAGGACCTCTGACTCTCCTGGCCTTAGGAAGGTAAGGCCTACCTCACCCCAGCCATTATAGCATTATGGCTGGGGTGGGGGAAGGCTCCAGATTTTTTTTCCCTCATGAACCTTTCCTTTTTATGATGGGAACTCTCTGTTTTCTTTTCTTCTTCTGCTTGTTTAGCTAAACAACATAAGTTCTGTTAAACTCTCTATGCACTGGTGGCTGGAGAACTCTGTAACTTCCCATGTTTCCTTAAATAATATGGTGTTATGAACCTCACAGACCACATGGTGACTAGGTGGCTTTCCTATCCAATTCCCCTTTCCCTTAACTAATTAATCAGAATAAATGTGTGATAAGATATATTTCTGTCCCTGTGTATAATTCTTTTACATTAGAGGACACAAACTCTGAGGGGAGGGAATGCAGCAGTAAAAAAACAGATATAGCCTTGCCAAAGTTTCCCCATTACAGATTGGAGGTCCCACTGAGATCTGAGTATCATTTTTAATTCCCACATTTATTCTAAAATTTCTGAACCTTAAGGTAATGGAAATTTTCTCTCTCCAAATTCTTTTTTCAACTGTTCCCTCGTGGTGCTTTATTGATTGACCTGCCCTAGGCTGCATTCCTGTGCAGGGCGACACTGGGAATAGATCTTCTCTATGCCACATTTACCCACAGTGCTATCTGGTGGGGATCAGTCCTGGCTCTTCCCTGTTCATAATCGCCGTTTCTGAGGGAATCCTGGTTAGTTTCTTTTCCACCACTGTCGAATATGCTTAAATTCAGCAGGTCACCACATCTGATGCACAGCATGGTGAAAAAAAATCTTTTTATAATTCTGTATTTCAATTTTCATAGATTTTTGAGAACAGAAAAGGAAAAAACACCCTCCAAAATGCAAATTTAGCTCCCTGCAGCTGAGGACAAAGAACAGCCAGCCTGAAATCAGCCAAACTAGTTAGAGGACCCCCCAGGGGGTGGGGAGTTCTAACAGCCTATTGATTTAGAGACCAGTGGCTTCAGAAATTGAATTTTGCTTTTTTTACTGGAATGATTGTAGCGGTTTTTTTGCCCCTTTTTAGATTATATGGTTTTTGCCCTTTTGCCTAAATATATACAAATAAGTTATTTTTTTCTTCCAACCTGCCAGCAGTTCATTGATCCACTTCCATCATAGAAAGGGCAGTGTTTTGTCCTTACTGGAATAGACACTTATTCTGGGTATGGATTTGTTTTTCCTGCACAGAGTGCAAAAACTACCATTTATGAGCTCACAGAATGCCTTACACACCATCATGGTATTCCACACAGCATTGCTTCAGTTCAAAGAATTCACTTCACAGCCAAGGAAGTGCAGCAGTGAGCTCATGATCATGGAATTCACTGGTCCTTCCACATGCCCCACCACCCTGAAGCAGCTGGCTTGATAGAATAATGGAATGGTCTTTTAAAGAACCATTTATGGAGCCAAATAGGGAGCAGTAGCCTGGAGGGCTGGGGCCAAGTTCTCTAGCTGGTTGTGGATGCTCTGAACCAGCGTCGTATATATAGTTCTGTTTCTCCTATAGCCTGGATCCACAGGTCCAGGAATCAAGGTGTGGAAATGGGAATGGTACCACTTACCATCACCCCAAGTGACCCATTAGCCAAATTTTTGCTTCTTGTTCCTGCAACGTTATGCTCCGTTGGCCTAGAAGTCTTGGCTCCAAAAGGGGGAGTGCTTTTGCCAAGAGGCACAGAGAACATTCCATTGAACTGGAATCTAAGACTCCCCGGTGGCCACTTTGGGCTCCTGATGCCATCCAGTCAACAGGCCAAGAAAGGAGTTACAATGTTAGCAGGAGTGATTGATCCAGTCCAGTGAAACTGGACTGTTCCTCCACAATGGAGGCAAGGAAGAATATGTTTGGAGTGCAGGAGACTGTATCGGGTACCTCTTGGTGTTACCATGCCCTGTTATCAAAGTCCATGGGAAACAACAACACCCCAATCAAAGCAATGTGAAAAATGGCTCAGATCCATCAGGAATGAAAGTATGGGTCACCCCTCTAGGTAAAGCACCAAGAACTGCTAAAGTGCTTGCTGAAGTTGGAGGAAATACAGAATGGGTAGTAGAAGAAGGTAGTTACAAATACCAACTAAGGCCACATGACGAGTTACAAAAACGAAGGCTGTAATTGACATAATTATTTTGTTTTTTTTGTTTATTATTACTTGCTAAGAATGTTTGCCCATATGTATACCAATACATATTGTTTTTCCTCTATTATGTAATTAATATTGATTGAGATTATATCAGTAATTATTGTTGAATTTATATTATTAGATATTAGACTAAGCATTCCTCAAGAGACCTGCCTTATGTTGGGGAAGATTAAGCATTTCCGGTTGTACATGGGATAGTTATATTATGTTAGGTGGAATCATGAGGTTACTGTCTTAATTTGGAAATTAAGATGTAAGGAGATATGATTTGATGTCAAGTTGACAAGGGGTGGAATTGTGATGGATAAATTTATTTGTAAACTTGACCTATGTAAAATAATCCATACTAATCTTGGGTGGGTCTCTGAGTTTGCCTGCAGGAAGGATTGACAAATTCCTTTTGGGATTTCGGAGAAGACTTGTGATGGTTAAGTTTGTCAACTTGATCTAATCCATAGTAATCTTGTGCAGGTCTCTAAATTTGCTTGCAGGAAGGATTGACAAATCCTTTCGAGATTTTGGAGAAGCGAGGGGTTCCCTTCTTCAGAGTGAGCCCTTTCCCCCAGTTGGTGGGCCTTCCAGAAGGAGACTAATATAAGGAAGCTTTGGGGGGAAGGAGACACTCTTCCTTTCTTCACCGGCAGCTGATGCTTGTTTGTGACTTGCACTCATATCCTGCTCTCCTACCCTTCCTGGACATTGGAACCCCGCTTCCTTGGCCTCACATTGTAGACTGTCAGCCACCACTCCCCAGGGAGCCGTCAGGCCTTTTGGGCTGGATTGGGTCTGCAGAAACATCCAGCCACGTGGACTGAAGCGCTGCTGGTTCCTTAGGCTGTGGGCCTACAGACTGCTATTGTTGGACTGTCGTAAGCTACCCCAATAAATTCCCTATTATTATACTCCATTCTATCAACTCTATTTCCTCTAGAGAACGCTGACTAATACAGTTGGATAATAAAATGATTCCCCCTTCTGGGTTTTTCAAAGACACATTTCTGATTATACAATGTTCTGATTTTAACTATGATACAGACTTTAATTTTCGCAGGTTAACCTTGATCAGTTTTGAAAATTCTACCAAGGGTAAATTGTCAGATATATTCAAAGGTTTTAAAGATAACAGATCATTCTCAGATATGGTAAATATATTAAATATGGCTTGTCTCAGCAATGAGACAGGAGAATAGCATAAAAGGGATACAAATCAGAAAGGAAGAAACCAAACTCTCTCTCTTTGCGGATGACATGATCCTATATATATATCAGACCCAAAGAACAGTATCAGTACACTCCTGAAGGTGATCAATGCCTTTAGCAGAGTAGCAGGATACAAAATTAACACACAAAAATCAGTAACCTTTCTATATACAGAAGACATGCATTCAGAAAAAGACATCAGAGAAACTGTCCCGTTCTCCATATCCTCAAAAAAAATTAAATACTTGGGAATATCACTAACCAAGGTAGGAAAAGACTTATAAAAGGACAATATTGAAACACTCAAGAGGGAAATAGAGGAGGATGTGACGAGATGGAAAGACATTCCATGATTATGGATAAGGAGACTCAATATAGTAAAAATGGCAATCCTGCCAAAAGCAATGTACAGATACAACACAATGCCATTAAAAATCACAACATCCTTCTTCAAAAACATAGAAAAAATAATCTCAGAATTTATTTGGAAGGGTAAGAGACCTTGAATAGCTAAAACTATACTGAGAAAAAAAAATGTGCAGGAGGTATCACCATACCTGACTTTAAAACATATTACAAAGGCATAGTAACTAAAAAGGCATGGTATTGGCAGAAAAACAGACAGTCTGACCAGTGGAATAGAATTGAAGACCCAGCCTTTAATGCAAGTAACTTCAGCTTCTTAGTCTTCTACAAGGGTGCCAACAATGTAAGCTGGGCAAAAGATAGCATATTCAACAAATGGTGCTGGACTAATTGGATAAACACGTGTAGAAAAATGAAAATAGACCCACTCATTTCACCATGCACACAGATCAACTCCAAATGGATCAAACACCTCAATATCAATCCTGTAACTCTGAATACCCTGGAAGAAAAAGTAGGAGGAACCCTACATGATATAGGAAGTAGGGAAAAACTTCCTGAGCAAATCTCCAGTAACCCAGGAAGTGCAATAGTCACTTAACCAATGGGACTTGATCAGACTCAAAAGCTTCTATGCAGACAAAAACATAATCTCAGAGTCAATATACCCCTTCAAACTGGGAGATGATTTTCGCCAGCTACAAATCAGACAGAGGCCTAATTTCCAGAACGTACAGAGAACACACAAAAAAATTAAAAACAAAAAAGCAAACTGGCCATCATCATCCTTCTGTATAGTCAAAAACACCATTCTCAAAGTCAGTAGACCCCCTTCAAATTGGGAGATGATTTTCAAATTGGGAGACAGAGGCCTGATTTCCATAACCTACAGAGAACTCAAAAAAATTAATAGCAAAAATCCAAATTGCCCCCTCACAAAATGGGGCACTGATCTCAACAGAGAATTCACAGAGGAGGAAAAAAATGGCCTTTTCTCACCTGAGAAAGTGCTCAGCATCACTAAGCATCAGGGAATACAAATCAAAACCACAATGTGATACCACCTTACCCCGGTCAGAATGGCAATAATAAAGAAACCCAACAACAATCGTTCTTGGTGCGGATGCGGGGAAAAAGGAACCCTCA
Source organism: Zapus hudsonius (assembly GCA_004024765.1). Taxonomy (NCBI): domain Eukaryota; kingdom Metazoa; phylum Chordata; class Mammalia; order Rodentia; family Dipodidae; genus Zapus; species Zapus hudsonius. Next base: position 13,045 of record PVHP010015751.1, on the reverse strand, counting down.
TTCACTGCTGGTGGAATTGCAAACTATTTCAACCACTATGGAAAGCAGTGTGGAGACTCCTGAACACAATAGACATAGAACTACCAATGGACCCAGCTATCCCTCTACTAGGCATCTACCCACAAGATGTCAAATCTCAACACTGAAGCATTTGTACACCTATATTTATAGCCGCTCAATTCATAATAGCCAAGAATTGGAATCAACCCAAGTGCCCATCCATGGAGGAATGGACAGAGAGACTGTGGTATATTTACACGATGGAATTGTACTCAACTGAAAGGAAAAATGATATATCGAAATTTAGGAAAAAATGGTCTGACTTTCAGCAGATCTTACTAAGCGAACACTCAAAAGAACAGAGAATCGAACTCCGCATATTCTCCCTCATATGTGGTCCTTAACCAGAATAACCGTGTTCTTTATGCAGACTAATAGTAAGAAGTGAGAGATTATGAATGATGGGTAAGGGATGGGAGGAGGGGAATGGCTTAAACTTGAGGATAAACCATATTAGGTTTCAAAACATAAAATCCTCACGATCATATTGTAACCTATTGAGCAAGTAGTGAGTGACATCTGGCAAGAGGGGCCATGAGTGGTAGGGGAGAGAGTCTAAGCCTGTGAATAATTAGAGCAGCCGGAAAACACTTGGATCCATCCACTGGTTCCTTCCCTCACTGAGCTGTTGACCAAAGCAACTCATGAAATTCCAACAACATGACAGAATTTGGTCAAAGCTCTTGGGTGCCCTCCCTAGGCTTGAGGCAAAACCCTGTTGCTGAAGAAACCACAGAATGCCATCGACCAGCATCGAGAGACCCTGTTACGTCCGGAATGGTATCCAGCCCCCAGAAGGCAGTTAGTGTAGTGCTAGAAGGCACTGCACAGGCTGCCAAGGGAAAATGATCAACAACAGCTGGAGTAAACATACCACTGACACGAAAAACAATCTGCAGTCATGAGTAGGCTGACCACACCCCCTACTGGGAGAGAACAGCAAACCAAGAAAGGAGCACTTGTGCAATGGAGGAGCCTGGGCCTGGGGGAGGCAATCAACAGCTTTCAAATTTGGCCAATTTTCCACTTAGTGAGGGGGAATCCCTTGTCTGGAACTTGGGATTCAGGGCGATAATTACCGGATCCCGTACTCTTGGGCTCCTGAGACAAGATGCACTGCGGGAGCAATTGATAGGGAGGCTACTAAAAATAGAACCTAGGTAATCCAGAAATGTGTATTTTTGTTAACCTACACTGATCACACTCTCTGATGGAGATTGTGCTTGTATTTTTCAGAATGCAGCGAGAGAGCTGGGGCCCATCGAACCCTACCAACTGACCGTAGGCCGATACCTGAGATTCTGGCAAGAGAGGAGCCACCACAGTCATAACATGGAGGATCCATATGGAATCCCGCAGAGAAGGACGGGAGGAATGAGGGACCCACAGCCACAGACATTCAATCTACAGAGGATAAGCCAGTGAGACAGAAACCAACGATCTTTGACACAAAGACCCCTAAACTCACGATCTTAAAGCAGCCTTAATACTCATCCACCATGATTCAGGGAACTATGCGGGAAGAGGGGGCAGAAAGACTGTAAGAGCCTTGCTGTGGGAGACTATCCACAGGCATGGCACCTTTCAGTATCAACACACTTGAGCCAGGAGGACTGGGCTGATTACTAGGCTATCCAGGGTCCCCTGCCACAAGATGGCCCAAGAAAGGAGGATATCCAGCTGATTGGGGATGGGGAGGGGGACATTGGGGGATTGGGGATAACAACTCATTGCTTGCTCACTGATTAATGTAACTCATTATGAACAATAAATATATATTTAAGAAAAAAAAAGCAAACAGCCCCCTCACAAAATGGGGCACTGATCTCAACAGAGAATTCACAGAGGAGGAAACACAAATGGCTTTTTCTCACCTGAGAAAGTGCTCAACATCCTTAAGCATCAGGGAAATGCAAATCAAAACCACAATGAGATACCACCTTTCCCCAGTCAGAATGGCAATCATGAAGAAAACCAACAATAATAGTTGCTAGCAAGGATGTAGGGAAAAAGGAACCCTCATTCACTGCTGGTGGGACTGCAAACATGTTCAGCCACTATGGAAAGCACTGTGGAGACTCCTGAACAGAATGGACATAGAACTACCAATGGACACAGCTATCCCTCTACTAGGCATCTACCCGCAGGATGCCACATCTCGATGCAGAAAATTTTGTACAACTATATTTATAGCAGCTCAATTCATAATAGCCAAGAATTGGAATCAACCCAAATGCCCATCCATGGAGGAATAGACAGCAAAACTGTGGTATATTTATACGATGGAACTCTACTCAGCTGAAAGGAAAAATGACATATCAAAATTTAGGAAAAAATGGTCTGACTTCGAGCAGATCTTACTAAGGGAACAATCAAAAGAACAGAGAATTGAACGCCGCATATTCTCACTCATATGAGGTCCTTAACCAGGATAATCGTAAACTCTACACAGACTAGTAGAAAGAAGTGTTTATGAATTAAAGGTAAGTGATGGGGGGTGGGGAATGGCTTAAGCAAGAGCCTAAACCAAATTAGGTTCAAAAACATAAAATCCTCACAAGCATACTGTTACCTATTGAGCAAGTAGTGGGTGTTGATTGGCAAGAAGGGCCATGAGTGGTAGGGGAGAGAGTCTAAGCCTGTGAATAATTTGATCAGTCTGACAATCCCCGGTTCCTTCTCTCACTGATCTGTTGACCAAATCAACTCATGAGGTTCCAAAAACAAGACAGAATTCTGTCAAGGCTCTTGAGTGCCATCACCAGGCCTGAGGCAAAACCCTGTTGCTGAAGAAATCACAGAATGCCATAGATCAGCATTGAGAGATGCTTCGAAGTTTGGAATGGTATCTAGCCCCCAGAAGGCAGTTAGTGTAGTGCTGGAAGGTACTACAGAAGCTTCCAGGGGAAAATGGTCAATGACATCTGTATCAAACAGAGATCACTGACATGAAACACAGTCTGCGGCCCTGAGTAGGCTGACCACACCTCCTACTGGGAGAGAACAGTGAACCAAGAAAGAAGCACTTGTGCAATGGAGGAGACAATCAACAGCTTTTAAATTCGGCCAAAATTTCCACTTAGTGAGGGGGAGCCCTTGTTTGGAACTAGGGATTCAGGGTGGTAGGCACCGGATCCCATACTCTTGGGCTCCCAAGAGATGTACTATGGGAGTGATTGATGGGGAGGCTACTAAAAATAGAATCTAGGTAATCCAAAATTGTGTATATTTGTTAACCTACACTGATCTCACTCTCCGATGGAGAATGTGTTTGGGGGCACATTGGGGTATTGGGGATAGCAACTCTTTTTTTGCCCAATAAATATTGTAATGCATTATGGACAATAAAAATAAATAAAATAAAATTAGTAAAAATATGGCTTGTCTCAGGGATCATTATTGTTGCCTATACTGTTTCTAAATGTACAACATGAAATTATTAACAGGAAATATCTTATATCCATAGATTATAAAATGTATAAATATGTGCTAATAAGTATTATATGGTTTGTCAGTTTTCTTAAAATTATAATCATAGAGTTGTTACATTCAAAGAAATACCTAATTCTTCTGATACTAGAATATATTTTTTCTACTATTAGATGAAAGTTAAGTCAATTTTGTATGGTTTCTCTGAATTCTATAAAGGATAAGAGTCTAAGTTCTATTGACAAAGAAATATAAGATGCCAGTTTTTCTTTATCAGCTAACTACATGTGCTAACTCTTATGGACTAAACGATAGAAAAGACACATATCAATGTGTTCAGCCTGATTCTGTCTCCAAAGCAAAGCTCCTTTGGAGGTAGACCCAAAAGCAGACATATTTCCCAAACACTTCCTCATAAACCAGACTGGCCCTCTGGTTAATGACAAATGTAAGGAAATAATAACACAAGGAGATTTATATCTTCTTTATGGTGCAAAATTCCATGATTATGTGGGTAAACTGAGTCAAAAAGACATAAGGTTTTTTTTCTCTATTGCTCATCTGTTAGACATTGACTACTGTAAATGCTGTATGTTTTCTACTTGTTTATAAATACAAAAGAAGGGGAGAGAGTACCCCTAAAAATGTCTTACTTATAAGTCTGTTAATGACCAGGCTCTTCAATGGTTAGAGACACTTATCAATTTTTATATTGTATTGGCATTCTTAGGAAGAAAAGTATCTGCTCCTAAATTTTATTAACGACTCCAATTACTAATTTCTATACTATATAGTAATTGCTAAAAATATTTGCTTAATCTCTTTTAATAAGAAAATTTATTTTGGGTTTTTTCAAAAAGTCTAGTCATAGCAAGCTTTAAAAAAAAGAGTGACCACCACAGGTCAGATTTAAGTACTAAATGATTCTCTAGCCTAAGTTTTTTTTCTTTTTTTTTTAATAAAACAGAGTAAAACTGTTCTTTTCCTTGTGAAACCATCTAAAGTGACCACTACTACCACTGGACCTGATCACTCCAGTTATAGTTTTTGGCTCAGTGACTACTAACTCTAGTCCTAGCTAAAATAATCAACACATGGTTTAAGAAAAAGAATATTTAAACTGGTTCAATCATTAGGCTTGCTTGAAATATAGAGCTGTTCTTAAGAAAATCAAATGATTGAGTTATTTAAAACACCTAATATCAATTTTTTCTCTCTTCTATGGCTACTTCTCTTTTCAATTCATGTCTTAATAGTGGCTCTATATAATGGGGATAAGAAAAAAATGTAAATTCTAGATGTGTTATAATGTGCTTAATAAGAATGAATTTCAGTAGAACTTTAATGAAGGAAAATAAAGAATGGTATTTTTAGAAAGTACTAAATTAGGATTAAAGAGGGATTTCTCTTAATAACTGAGAGAAATATAGAAAGGATTGCCGTGGGACCTTAGGAGGATGACAAAATGTAATGAATAATTGATAAGGGAAGGTGATGAGAAAGATAAGAAAAAGAAATGGGCTCAATTTACTTTTATAGGAAATATCAATAAGTATTAGGATTTATTGGGTGTGATATTCTTAATCTCAACATTTGGTATTTAACCATGCCTTACATCCCTAGACTTAAAATAATTACAGATTCCCTTTTAAGGAAAAAACAAAAAACAATAGAGCCATAGTTCAAAGCCACCCTAAAACATGCACAGACTGGGGAAACTACATACCAGACTCCCATCTAGGGGAGAAATGGGAACGAGGTGCTGAGCCACCTCCCCCAGCTTAGCAATATAATGAATTAAGACAAAAGTATGCGCAGCCTCTACACTTATAGTCTAATCAATGCCTCGGGTGCTCTCGTATGCCATGATGAGACCCATGCTGGGGAGGTCTGGAGAAGCCAAGCTTGGGGACTGGCCTTTTGAGAATGTGTCACAGACTTTCTAAAGGGGACTCTCCTTGGTTCAAGAAAACACATGGATCACACTATGTGTCTTCTTAAATTTAGGACAAGCTAGAGAATTTTGGGATGCAGGCTCCTATACAAAGGACATCCCAAACCTCTAGTCCCAAATCCAGTTCTAGAGAGGTGCCCTCTTTACAGCACAGATGAGAACCAGAATTGGGCACATTCTGATTCAAGACTCTTCTGCTCCTCTTTTCCCCATTGCTGTTTCAGATGAAACATCCAGCTTCCAATATATCCCCAATGTGTCCACTTAACAGAGGGCAATTTTATAACAAGCTGCCCATTGCCTTTCTTCAAGATTAAAGGAGACAATTAGAAAAACATACAACCTTACAAATATTGGTGGCTAAACCAACCAAGAGCTTAAACTGCTGCTCTGAGGTCCAACTGGTGTTATTATGATTAAAAGTCAAAAGGGAACAAAAGGGAATCAAAATAAAGAAAAATAAGACAAGAGAAATAAAAAAAAGATAAACAGCATCAACATAAAAGATTGCTTAAGGAAGGTCCCATATCAGAAATTGTGACAGTCAGGTGTGTATAGGGACCGCTCCTCCCCTTTCAGCCCCTCCCCTTGAATGGGAGGTGTCTAGTTAGAGCTACAACCTAGGTGCTAAAACTGATTGGTCAGATATGAACCAATCAGCTGTCCCTCTAACTCACCTGGGGAGGACTTAAAACTAGCTTCCCTAGAGGAAGTGGGCCCTCTTTTCCCACATGGCAATGGAGTAGAATGACTGCTGACCCAGGCCTCAGTGAGGTAAGGCCTGTACCCCTACCCCGCTGGGGTAGGGGGCAGCCTCCAGACCTTTCTCTCACGAACCTCTCTTTTTCACAAAGGGAGCTTTTCTGTTATCTTTTCTTGGGCTGCTTATCTAACTAAATAGTAAAAGCTCTGTGAACTTTCTGACACGTGTTTTCCCCACACTGGTGGCAAGAAAACTTTATGACTTCCCACATCCAATTTCCCCATCCAACTCCCCTTTTCCTGATCTACTGTATTAGAATAAATGTGTAACTAAAATTTAATTCTGTCCCTGTGTACAATTCTTTGGCATTAGAGGACAAGAACTCGGAGTAGGAGGAGGGGGAAGGGAGGATTCCAAAACTCTTTCTCTCTCCCCGCGTTGCTTACAATTATTAATTAGCAGCAACCCGTATCAAAATCACCAGGGATTGCTTCCTTGGTGTATAGAGGGGGACATGTTTGCGGAAACTGTCCAAAGAAAAATTTTTTCCAGGCCCTTCCAAGACCCTATTCTAAATGCTAAGATTTTATTATTATGGTTAAGGTTACTCATCAACAGCTCACAAATGCTAAATTGTTCATAGTTTAAGAAATATTTTAAAAAACCTCTTAATGTACTCATCCAAGTTAACTATATTTCTTTGTCAATATTCAGCAGGAAATAGCTAAGAGAGAGATTTCTTCATCCCTAATTTCCCAACAGAACTTGGGGTGTCCTCAAGAGAGAGGGGAAATATGTGTGAATTTATGAGTGAGATCCCACACAATATTGCCAAGCTCCTCCTTAACCCGTCCTCAGTCAGAGCTTTGCCTATCCTCTTACAAGATCAAAACGGATATTGTTAATTTTTGTTTCTTAAACATATATGTACTTCTTCTGGTGCTTTTATTTTCTTAAATATGTATGTTTCCCCAAATTCCACACCCAAGTACCCTAAGAGCAGTTAGGGTTATTTCTTCAGAGTGGGAATTGTGATGGTAATGCAGCTCCAGAGAAAGTCCTCCCCTTGAATGGGAGGTGTCTAGCTAGAGCTACAACCTAGGGGCTAAAACTGACTGGTCAGCTATAAACCAATCAGCTGTCTCTCTGACTCACCTGGGGAAAACTTAAATTAACTTTCCTAAAAGAAAACAATCTCTTCCCCACATGGCAGGCTAGCAGAAGGACGTCTGACTCTCCTGGCCTTAGGAAGGTAAGGCCTATCTCACCCCAGCCATTATAGCATTATGGCTGGGGTGGGGGAAGGCTCCAGATTTTTTTCCCTCATGAACCTTTCCTTTTTATGATGGAAACTCTCTGTTTTCTTTTCTTCTTCTGCTTGTTTAGCTAAACAACACATGTTCTGTTAAACTCTCTATGCTTTGTCCCCACACTGGCGGCTGGAGAACACTGTAACTTCCCATGTTTCCTTAAATAATATGTTGTTATGAACCTCACAGACCATGAGGTGACTAGGCTGCTTTCCTATCCAATTCCCCTTTCCCTTAACTAATTAATCTAGAATAAATGTGTGATAAGACATATTTCTGTCCTTGTGTATAATTCTTTTACATTCGAGGACACAAACTCGGGGGGGGGGAGACAGCAATAAAAACCAAATATAGCTGTGCCAAAGTTTCCCTGTTACAGGATAACATATTCAAATGCATGAGTCTGGGGGGATATTTACATTCAAACTACCACATTCAATGTTGTAATGAAGAGCCTTAACACAGAAGCTGGTGGGAGGAAACATGTTTACTCAAGGCCAACCTGAAACCAACAGAGGAAGTTATCTGAAATCTCTATATCTAGGGATCAGGTAAAGTGAAAAGCTTTTAGAAAACACAGAGGGGTAATACCAAGATAATGGGCAGAAACTCCTACAACGGATGTGATCTTTCTCTCCAGGGTACCATCTCCTTATTTCTTGAAAGTGCTTTTAGAGTTTGACCTGAGCAATATCTACATTTCCTTGTCTGTTAAATACATTACTTTCTTATATGCCATTTTATAGGAATGGAAGATAACAAGGCACATTAATGAGTCATTGTGTGAAAGGAGTAAATTATTGAAAGATTTTGACCGAGCGGGAAGTAAAAATGAATAACTTAAATGATTGGAAGTAATGCAAAAAGTAAGCTCAGTTCATCCTCTTGCATCTTAATTCATCTTCTTCAAAAAAGAACAAGCAATAATATTTTCTGTATATTCACATGTTTATATTACAAATATGGTTTCCACCTGTGTGGCAAAGACTTCTTTCAATTTCCATGGAATGTGTTGTGATTTCTTTGTTTTACCAGCATCATGCATGTGGTAGTTTGAAGGTGAAATGTTATGCACAGTCTCATGTGTTTGCATGCTTGGCTCCCAGCTACCAGCAGTTTTAGAAGTTGCCGTCAGCTTTTGGTTCGAACACACACCCAAATGTAGGAAAGGGTATATTTCAGGCTCACAAATTTCTGGGGAACACCATTAATTGTGGAAAAAGCTTGCTCAATTCTATTGGTGATCTATAGCAGAGAGAAGCAACCATAGTAAGCACAAATATCCAGTATCACCAACAGCATGAAAAACCCAAGTTCCAAACTGCTCTCCACACACATTTGGGGTAGACTCAAGAGGAGTCTTTTGCCAGCATCTCCTCATTTTCATCCACTTCCTTAATTTACTGATTATTTCTATATATCTGACTCTTACATTTCATATATAAGTGAGATAATTCAATATTATTTTTATATCTGGTTGCACACAGAGAATTTCCTAAATGAACAAATATCATGTGATTTTATCACTTATATACAAATGGTAACTATGTGAGGAGATGGAATTTAATAAGCATTATTGAAATAATTGTTTTCCTACATATGAAATGTAGTCATATAATGAAAATTAAATCTAGATAATTTCTACTTTTAAAAATAAATATACCTGTATCTAAAATTCTTAATAACCCATGCCTTATGAGTTTTGTTTCCAAATATCATCATGCAATTCATATTGCAATCAATTGGTAGAATAAAAATATAATTTCATAATTTCACCAGAGTATCATTCTTTAATAATATTGGGTACTGGGTCTTTCTAATCTCCAGTGAAAGAATCCAGATGAGACATCTAGAGCATAGTGTAAAAGACATGTAGTTTATAGCAGAGAAGTGAGTTGAGAGTGACTAAAAATAGAGAACCTTGTGCTGATTTATTTTTAGGAAGGATTTTTTTTTACTATGTCTAATACTTTGAGAAGAGACAACTTTCTTAAGGAACATTTTTTTAATCCAGGTTTTTAATAAGTCCATTATCACTGACCCTCATAGCAAGAGACAATAGTATGATCATACAATTTGTTAGTAAGCCTCCTGTTGTACAGCAACCCCATAAACTTTAGAGTTTCTGGAAACAGTTTTAAATTGTTACCAATCGGTGACCATCCAGGCAGTTCCTGAAGCTCTATCCCCTCTCATGTCCAAATTTATGACTATGGTCCCTTTCCTCTAAGCAGCAGTTAAACCCCTTCAGTTTCAGTTCTTGGTTTTATAAGATGCTAGTTATGTGGGAGGGGTTCAGCTGTAATGTCCTTCAAGCCTGCTTATAATAATGTTTTGCTTATGTAAATTAATAATATTTTTCACAGGTTTTCTTCTTCCTAGCTTTATTTTTTTCTGTCTAATACAATGACATCACTCACATTATATTATTGGATAATTGGTATGAATTTTACATTGAAAATATCTTCATTGCAAACATTTATATATCTTGTACAATAATTATTTTAATTTTATTTGCATTATACAACAATTTTCACAGCTAATTGCTCAAAAATGTGAGAAAACATAAATTACATATTTAAGGTGTGATGTCATTGGAATAGACAAGTGAGGAAAGGTTGTTTTGAGTGAATCAACAATCCTATTATTTCAGCACATTTAAATCTTTCATACATCATGAAGGCTGAGGGTCTATTTGACTCTCCAAGGAAGTACTCTTCTATGAGTTGCCTTGCTTTCCTACACATCTGCAATGTTAGGAACATGTCTAGCTCTATAAATATTTTTATAGTTAACATGTTAGTCAAAGGGAAATTGTTGATATAATGAAAAGCAAATACATATTTCTATTGAACAGTGAATTTTCAAGCATTATTTTTGAAAATGTTTCACTTCAATGGATAAGTGATTGCTGTAGTCAGCTTTCTAGTTGTTGCACAGAAAGAACCCAAGCAAAAGTGGCTTGTGGATTAATAGGTTTATTTGGCTTATGGACTCGAGGGGAGACTCCATTCTGGCAGGGAAGATGATGGCACAAGCAGAGGGGTGGACATCACCTCCGCCACAGCACTGCAAACAATGGCAGGAAGGTGTACCAAACACTGGCAAGGGGAAGCTGGTTTATAACCCCATAAACCCGCCCCCAACATAGCTCTAGCCAGGTTCTAATTCCTGAACTGCCATCAGCTGGCGACTGAGCATTCAGAACACATTCATTTGTTTGTGAGGTACACCCGAATCAAACCATAACAGTGATGGAGTAATCTTTGTAACAATATATTAGAGAACTTGTTTTTGAATAGTAATAAGGAACACTTTAATAAATACAATATGCTGATTTAGTCATTTAATCAAAAAGCTCTATGCTTTGGGCTTTTAAGTTTACAATCTATACATATCTTATTTCATTGTCCAGACATAAGTTCAGTTTTATTTAAAAATAATAAAATGATAATCTTCAGATATCCATTCATTCAGAATAAATTCAAGTTCACTGTGGTTGTTTGAATTGGTTGTTTGAATGAAAATGTAGGTCTCCCATAGCCTTAGTTATTTCTGATTAAACTTCCTACTTTGTCTTCAGTAGGTGGAGCCCTTCTTGAGGAGTTATGTCACTCAAAGCAAATCTAGAGTCCAGCACTGCTAGAGGTATTAAGAGACAGCTTGAGCTCTGGCTGTTACTGCTTATGTATACTGGTTGTTTTGCTCTCTGCTGTGGATATATGCTGTTGCATGCTGAAGTGAGCTAGGTTCTTCCTCCATAATGAAACTTTCCCTAGAATGTTTAAGCCTGAAATCAACCCTTTCCTCCCATGACCTATTTCTGGTTAGGTTTATTTATGTGCAATGTGAATGTAACTGTAACAGTCATTTTATAAAAACATCTATTTGATGAATATAGATGCAAAAATTCTTAATAAAATATTTGTGAATTGTATCATCATGTCAAAAATATTCAGTGCCATCATTTTGGCTTCATCATACAGATGAAAAGATGATTTACCATTTGTCAATCAATTAAGATAATGAATCACATAACAAAAAATAGGCTTAAGGATAGAAATTCACATGCCTATCTTAATAGATGCAAAAAAGTCTTTAACAAAAATCAGCATGTCTTAATAACAAAATTCTTTGCCTAAGAATATTGACAATCTTTTAAAACATTTGTTCCCTTTTGTGTTTCTTTTGTGAAGTATCTACTCATTTCACTGGCCAATTCTTTTATTGGAAGTATTATATTTTTGGTATCTTTCCATTTCATATATATATATATATATATATATATATATATATATATATGATTTTCTATTTGCTATTAGTTAATATAGAATTCAAAATTTTATACAAAGTTCATAAAATTTACATATTGTTAATAATTAAATATATTGTGTTGCAGTCAGCTTTCTAGTTGCTGCACAGAAAAAACCCAAGCAAAAGCGGCTTGTGGAGGAATGGGTTTTTAGGCTTATAGACTTGAGGGAAGACTCCACCCTGGCAGGGAAATCGATGGCATGAGCAGAGGGCTGGACATCACCTCTGCCATAGCACTGCAAACAGCGGCAGGAAGGTGTGCCAAATACTGGTAAGGGAGAGCTGGCTTATAACCTCCATAAGCCCGCCCCAACAACACAGCTCTAGTGAGGTTCTAATTCCCGAATTGCCATCAGCTGAGGATCGATCTATCAGAACACATTCATTTGTTTGTGGGGAACACCTGGATCAAACCATGACAGTCCGCCCCTGGCCCCCACAAACTAATAATCATACATAATGTAAATACAATGCATTCAGCTCAACTCTTAAATCCCCACAGCTTTAAACTGAGCCATAATACCAAAAATAAACCTGTAATGGCACAGAACATTCACAATGCAAAACATGAGGCAGAGCAAAAACAGATAGCCCAATACAAGATTTAAAACAAACAGGGCACCATCAATCTCTAACTCCAAGTTCAATGATTCTAACCAATAAGTCTCTCGGAGATTCAAATCCACCCATCCAGCTCGGCTACTCACAGTCCGGGAAAATTTCATCCGGTGCTGGCAGCTCGCCTTGACACCCATACATAGTCCTGGAATTCTTTGGGTCTCCATTGCAACCCACAGTTCATCCTCATGGCTCCATTGGGCTCCATGCAGGCAACCTAGCACACCTGCTTCACACGCCGATGACCATTTTTCAAAAACAAAACTGTGTTGCAAATCCAATGACCCTCTCTTTCTAACCAATCTCCATTCCACAGAACCAGGTGGGCTACCAACTTGTTAATCCAGGGAGGATCAAAGCATTCAGGCCCCTTACTTCAAAGAGTCCGCATTCTTCCTGTTGTTCCAATGCAGACCAGCTGGCCCAATCTCAGTGGTTGTAATATCTCAAACAATTGTAGGTGAACGGGCAGCAGTTTCGACCCAAAGATCTTTCTTTCTGTGCCATCTCCATCTGCTCACACCAGTCCATCTTTGGACGTAAAGCAACCCTGCACAGGTTTCCAGGACACAGGCAGGCAGAATGCAGCAAGCCTCACACGCAAACTGCTTCTGGCACAGTCCTGACCAAGTTCTTTCTCCCCCTCGTAAGCCAAAC
>PVHP010015750.1:0-36906 GCA_004024765.1 Zapus hudsonius | reverse complement strand
TCTCTCTCTCTCTCTCTCTCTCTCTCTCTCTCTCTCTCTCTCTCTCTCTCTCTTTTCTCTTACCCCTTTGTGCATTGTTGCTGAGGGGGGGCAGTGTCTCTGGATATTCTCCCCCACTATGGCTCTTACATTCTTTCCGCCCCCTCTTCCACTCAGTTCCCTGAGTCATAGTGGGTGAGTTTTGAGTCAGCTTTGTTGTTGAGATCTTAAGTATCTCTGGATCTGTGCCCTGGGTTGTATTGGGTATTGTTTGTGTCTGTCTCCACTGACCTTTCATGGTTTATCAGACTTGCTGTGGTGATTGGTCTCTTGTTTGTTTCATTACTTTCTCGTAGGTTTCATTTGGGCCCTGTGTGAAGGCTAGGTGTGGTTTGTCTCCTTTCGGGATGTCAGCCATCATCCAATGTCTTGGTGGTGGTATTGAGTTGTCCCCAGTTTTCTCACTTTCTTCTGAAAAATACAAACAGAATCTCCATCGCAGAATGAGATCAATATAGGTTAAAATGAGACAACATTGCTATTTTGGCTAGCTCCTAATGGGTGTAGCCTCTCTGTAGCTCTCTGGTAGTGGGAATTTCCCCTAGGAGCCTGAGTTCTTGGTCCCCATAGGATTATGCTGTGGATCCCAGTTCCTTGTCACTGAGCGGATCTCTTAGCCAATCATTAAGCCATTACCCTCCTAGGTTTAGTGCCACTGTTGTACAGATAAGCATTTTTTGATTTGTTGGTCTCTTCCATATAGCTATGTGTTCAGCATTTTTGTGACAACTGTCTATATTGCATATCAGTGATCTCTACTTTCTCCAAATATCATTGGCCCTTTATTTTTTAATGCTACATGTTTTATCACTTATTTTTGCATGTTCTTTTAAGGAAATTGTAGACTTGGACTTTGAGCTTTGTGGAGATCTTTTTTTGGGGGGGGTTTTCTCGAGGTAGGGTCTCGCTCTAGTCCAGACTGACCTGGAATTCACTATGTAGTCTCAGGGTGGCCTTGAACTCACAGCGATCCTCCTACCTCTGCCTCCCAAGTGCTGGGATTAAAGGCGTGCACCACCACGATACTTTTCATGTTTTTATATCATTCCATAGTATGTTATAAATATTCATTGATTTTGATAACATCAATCAGAAGTTTCTTAAGCATATTTATAGGACAAAGTTAAGGAGAAGGCATACCATTTTTGTGGGAACTGGGGAATCGACCTTGGGTCCTTCTGCTTTGAAGGCAATCCCCTTAACCATTAAGCCATCTCTCAAACCTGGCATGCCATTTTCTATTGTATGAATATTATTTTTTGCTTATAACTGTGTTTTATATATTTATTTCCTTTTGAGACCGGGTTCGAATATGTAATTCATGTTGTCCAGAAGCTTACTATTAGCCCAGGCAGCCCTTCTCAAGTGTCCTAAGTTCAGGGAACATTGAACTTCAGTGCTTGGTTTACAGGCATGAGCCACCATTCCCAGCTGTTCCATAAGTTATGGAAAGAATTTAATTGGTCACTGTGAAGTACTCTGAATTCTACAGTAGTGTTAATTATAAGCTTGTAAACATAAGGTTCATACTAACTAGTCTTTTTTTTTTTTTTAATCAGTTCTCTGAGAGTGTGAGTGGCACAAAATTTGAAGAAGATCATCTTTCTCATTATTCTCCCTGGTCTTGTGGCACCATAGGCTCCTGTATAAATGCTATTGACTCAGAGCCCAAAGATGTAATTGCTAATTCCAGTGCTGTATTAATGGTATGATTTTGCTTAATTGGGAGGAGAAGCGGGTATTGGAGATGGGGAAGATAATGCCTCAAGTTTTAAAATGAATGTTTTCATCTTCATGTTGTAGCTATATAACTCCATTATAAATGTCAGAGTTATATTTAGATAAATCTGAAAATAAGTTTTATTTAATAATCTTGATCATAATTTGGTAGTTTAATATAGTTGTTAGATTATAGTAAAGCTAGCATAAAATTTACAAGAGAATCATATGTTTGTATTATTACCTGAATTAACTTCCAGAAGCATTTTCTTTTCTTTTTTTTTTTTCTGAGGTAGGGTCTCACTCTAGCTCAGGCTGACCTGGAATTCACTGGAGTCTCAGGCTGGCCTTGAACTCACAGCAATTCTCCTACCTCTGTCTCCCGAGTGCTGGGATTAAAGGTGTGCACCACCATCCCGGCTATCCAGCAGCATTTTCATTGATATTCTTTGTTTTATGTAGGACCTGGACAGTGGAGATGTTAAGAGAAGAGTGCATTTATTTGAAACTCAGAGAAGAACAAAGGAAGAAGATCCAATAATTCCCTTTAGCGATGGACCCATCATCTCAAAATGGGGTGCAATTTCCCGATCTTCCCGTACAGGTTACCATACAACAGATCCTGTTCAGGCCACTGCTTCCCAAGGAAGTGCGACTAAGCCCATCAGTGTATCAGGTAACTAATACTGATATATTCTAGATCATGTGCTTTTTACTCTTTTTTTTTAAATATTTTATTTATTCATTTTCAAGCAGAGAGAGAGAGAGAGAGAGAGAGAGAGAGAGAGAGAGAACCAGGGCCACCACCTTGTGGGTCTGGCCCATGTGGGTCCTGGGGAATTGAACCCGGGGCCTTAGGCACTGGAGGCAAGTGCCTTAACCGCTGAGCCATCTTTCCAGCCCTGCTTTTTACTCTTAAACGTAGGAGAGAGAAAACAGTTCTTTCCACTTCAAAACTATACTAACTCAGAATCAAATGGTTTAATCATAATCTTGTCGCTAGTGGGATAAAATCTCTTGTATTCATAATTATAGATTCACATTTATATGCTGATTTTTTAAAATTTCTTTTTTGTTCTTGTTTTTAGGCTGTATCTCACTCTGTAGTACAGGTTGGCCTCAAAATTGTGGCAATCCTTCTATCTCAGCCTCCTAAGTGCTAGGATTACAAGTATGAACCACCACACCTGCTGGTTTTTCACTTTCCTGTTTTGGTTTTTGAGGTAGGGTCTCACTCTAGACCAGGCTGACCTGGCACTCAATCTATAGTCCCAGGCTGGCTTCTAACTCATAGTAAGCCTCCTACCTGTATCTTCCAAGTGCTGGGATTAAAAGTGTGCACACTCCCAGATATATTTTCATTTATTTGAAAGAAAATAAGCATGCCAGGGCTTTTATGCCACTGGAAATGAATTCCAAATGCATTCACCATTTTGTGTATCTGGCTTTACTTGGGTATTGGAGAATAGAACCCAGACCCACAGGATTTATAAGCAAGCACTTTTTAACCACTGAGCCATCTCTACAGCCCTGGTTTTTTTTTTTTTTCTTTTTCATTTTTTCTAATAATTGTTTTTTCTACATTGATGCAGATTATGTTCCCTATGTCAATGCTATTGATTCAAGGTGGAGTTCATATGGCAGTGAGGCCACATCATCAGCACACTATATTGAACGGTAACATTACTCTTAATTCTTTAGGATTGTCTACTTTCAGACTTATATGTGTCTTCAAAATACAAAACCTATCCCCTTACAGGCATGCACCACCATACTTGGTTAAGTTTTATACCACATGCTGAGATGTAGATGGCATTTATTGCAAGCTTGCAAGGATTTTTGTTTTTGTTGTTGTTTTGTTTTGGTTTTGAGGTTGAGTCTCACTCTAGCCTAGGCTGCTCTGGAACTCACTCTGTATTTCCAGGCTGGCTTCAGACTCACAGTGATCTTCCTATCTCTGCCTCCTAAGTCCTGGTATTTAAGATGTGTGCCAGCATGCCCAGCTGGCCTTTTTTGTTTGTTTGTTTTTTGGTTTTTTTAGTTGTTTATTTTTTTAATTTTATTTTGTTGCTTTTCACATCTCCTGGGAGAGATCTTTTTATTTTCATTTGTATCAGTGGTAAGTTTATAAAATTATTTAATAATTTTTAAAATTTTTAATGAATTTATTTACTTGCAAGCAGAAATAGATAGGGAGACAGAGAGAATGGGCACACCAGAGCCTCCAGCTGCTGCAAACAAATTCTAGATGCATGTGTCATGTTGTGCATCTGGCTTTATGTGGGTAGTAAGGAACCGAACCAGAATCGTTAGGCTGTGTATGTAGGTAAGCACCTTAACCACTGAGCCATCTCTCCAGACGTTATAATTTTTTTTTTCAAAAAAGACCTGTCCCCAGTTGTCCATGGATAAATTTTGCTAATCTGAGCTGTGTAACAAATACCTGAAGAAATTTTACATTTGGAATGATGCCTGGATTTTTCAGGGTTGATCTGTTACATAAAGTATATAGTTATTATTCTTTTCTTTGCTTACTTTTATTCCATTGGTCTAAAAAAAATGTTTCTTTTTAAAGGGACAGATTTATTGTTACTGATTTATCTGGTCATAGAAAGCATTCCAGCACAGGAGACCTTTTGAGCCTTGAACTTCAGCAGGTAAGATCTATGTAATCAGCTTTGATTTAAAAAATATACATATAATAACGATTGACAGCTATGGATTGAAGCTAAGTCTATGTGTTTTCCTCTTTCCTCATGTAGGCCAAGAGTAACTCATTACTTCTTCAGAGAGAGGCTAATGCTCTGGCCATGCAGCAGAAGTGGAATTCCCTTGATGAAGGACGTCACCTTACTTTAAATCTTTTAAGCAAAGAAATTGAACTGAGAAATGGAGAGGTAAAGAAACAATCTCCTAACCTCCTAGTGTCATGCTTAATGTATGCACATTGGATGGCATCATCCCTTAATGTACTTTCTGTTTAATGACTGAATGCTTTTTTTTAAAAAAAATTATACTTGAGGGCTAAACAATTGATTTAGAGGTTATGGTACTCGCCTGAATAGCCTGACAACCCTTGTTTGATTCCCCAGTACACATATAAAGACAGAGGCACAGGGTGACATATGCATCTAGAGTTTGTTTGCAGCGTCTAGAGTCCATGGCACGCCCATTCTGTCTGTTTTTCTTCCCTCTCTCTCTACTTGCAAATAAATAATAAATAATTATACTTGAGGGCTGGGAGTGGTTGTTCATGTCTCTAATCCCAGCACTTGGAAGCTAAAGTAGGAGGATCATCATAAGGTTAAGGCCAGCCTGGACTTCAGTTAGTTCCAGATCAATCTGTGATACCCTGCCTCAAAAAATAAAATAACACAAAATGAAATAAAATAAAATGGGCCTGCAGAGCCTAATGACCCAGATTTGATTCCCCAGAACCTAAGTATAGCCAGATGCACAAAGTGGCACATGCATCTAGAGTTCGTTGCAGCAACTGGAGGCCCTGATGCCCTATTCTCTCTCTCTCTCAATCTCTCTCTCTCTCGCTCGCTCTCTCGCTCTCCCTCCCTCCCTCCCTCCCTCCCTCCCTCCGTCTCTCTTCTATCTCTCTCTGCTTGCAAATAAACTTTAAAAAAATATTTAAAAAAATAAAATAGCCGGATGTGGTGGCGCATGCCTTTAATCCCAGCACTTGGGAGGAAGGCCTAAGAGGATCACCATGAGTCTGAGGCCACCCTAAGACTACATAGTGAATTCCAGGTCAGTCTGGGCTAGAGTGAGACCCCTTTCCCCCACCAAAAAAAAAAAAAAAAAATTGAATAAGTAAATAATAAAAATAAGGTAGAGCCGATTGTGGTGGTACACACCTTTAATCCCAGCACTCAGGAGGCAGAGGTAGGAGGATTGCTCTGAGATGAAAGCCACCCTGAGACTACATAGTAAATCCCAGGTCAGCCTGAGCAGAAGTTGGAGAGCAACTGAGGAAGACATCAACCTCTGGTTTCCACAGCACATGTACATGTACATGCATACAAATCTGTACCCACATATGAACATTCACACACACACATAAAATAAAAACAATCAGGGGCTGGAAAGATGGCTCAGTGATTAAGGTGCTTTTCTGCAAAGCCTCATGACCTGGGTTTGATTCCCCAGTACCCATGTAAAAGCCTGATACACATTGGCACATGCATGTGCAGTTCATTTATAGCCTCTATCTCTCTTTCCTTGCAAATAGATTTTAAAAATTTTTTTAATTAAAAATAAAATCTATAGTGGAAACAAAATTTTTGTCCCATACTTCTTACCAAATTTTTTAGTTAAATAAACTGGATTCTCACTTTAAAAGGTAGACCCTGTGCTCCACAGGTGTAAAATTGATATTTTTTTGTAAAATTAATATTTTTTCTTATTTTACAGAGTGATTATACAGAAGACGCAGCAGATACTAAGCCTGACAGGGATATTGAGTTAGAGCTTTCAGCACTTGATACTGATGAACCTGATGGGCAAAGTGAACAGATTGAAGTAAGTGCTGTAATTAGATGACAAAGAGGCTTTGTTCCACTGGAAATTTAAAAGTACAAAACACTTATATTGAAGGATTAACATTCTATTTTGTTAGGAGATCCTGGACATACAACTTGGCATCAATTCTCAAAATGATCAGTTGCTGAATGGAACAGCAGTTGAAAATGGGCATCCAGTCCAGCAGCACCAGAAGGAGCCAGTAAAGCAAAAGAGACAGAGTTTAGGTGAAGACCATGTGATTCTGTGAGTGTTAGACAGACAACTCATAATCAGTGGGCATAGGGTATAATTACTTAAAAGAGAAGTGGATACTGTCTTAAATTCATTTTTTACTTTTTGCTAAGAAGAAAACCTTATATAATGATTTAATCATTATTTGTAGTAGGTTAATCTAAAACTTTTTGTTGGGATAAAAATTAGTTTGTGTCTAATATCAGGTTATACTTCTTCAATGTTGCCAAATTTTTATACCAGAAAATGGGAAAATTAAACCTAGTTTAATAAAAGCAGGCCATGGTGGTGCTTTCCTGGAATTCAGCACTAGAGGGGCAGAGGCAGGTGGGTCATTGCCAGTTCAAGGCCCAGCTAGACTACATACTGAGTTTCAGGCAGCATGAGCTATATAGCAAGCCTTCCCTTAACCCCCTCTCAAAACACACACAGATACTAAACAAACAAAAAAGCCTTATTTTAAAAATCATGTTGATTTTTTTTGACTATTGCCATTTTGTATAATACTCCCAAAAATTTGAGGTTAATCTTAAACGTACAGTTTTTGTTAATTATAATTTTAATTTAATAAATTATAATTTTTAACATAAATGTTAGAAAATAGTATCATTTTAGTGACTTCCAATATTTTTCTTTATAAAGAGAATATGCTTTTTTATCTGGGGGCTCCTAAAGTTTGATGTAGCTTTAATTGAGCACATATGGTTACTTTTAAATGTTTTCACTTAACGTTAACTTGTTTTCACTGTCGTTTATTTTCTTTTAGGGAGGAGCAAAAAACAGTTCTGCCGGTAACTTCTTGCTTTAACCAGCCACTCCCAGTGTCTATTAGCAATGCAAGTTGCCTGCCCATCACCACATCTGTCAGTGTTGGCAGCCTCATTCTGAAAAGTCACGTTATGTCTGAAGATAAAAACGACTTTTTAAAACCTATTGCAAATGGGAAATTGGTTAACAGCTGAAAGGAGGTTCATCTTTCAAATTTGTGACCACACCATGGAAGCATTTACACTAGCTTTTTATATATATAATATATATTATATAATGTATATTTTTTTTAAAAAAAAGATATTACTGGGGGCATCCATTTCCTGTGGACTCTTTGATACTTCAAGCCCTCTTGCATTAGCATTATGAAAAAAAAAAGAAAATTTACTTTACCTAGGGTAATATGTTCACTTTCCAGAAGTGATTGGAATTTGGACAACATTTAATTAAGCTTCAAGCAGCTTTTTATGAGTTTGTAGCAATCCGGTGCAGTAACTGAGCCATTTCCTATTTTAAATGGCTTCTATAGTAAATTAACTCAGTTATTAAACTAGCAGGATCCTACAATGATACATCTAGTGAAAGTAGACTTAATTAACTTATTTATTTCTATTTTATGTTTCACTGAGAGAAATTTCCATCTCATTCCAGCTGCTTTATTTATCTTTTCCATTGGACTTTGCATGGATTTCTTTCCCATTTTTTTTTTTTATTTTGAAGAGTGGAGTTAGATGTTATTACCTTAGACATTCACAGGGTTGTATACTAGCTTTGTTTACTGCATTATATAGGAGTGTGGTGCAGTGCTTTTATCTGTAGCGGTTAATTTTTTTTAATTTTTCATTTTTCAAGAATAGTTTCTGCTTTGTTAATATTTATATATAGGCTACTTGTTGAAGTAATTAATTAAAGATATAACCAAGTGCCTAAGTCTTTCAGCTGATGTACTAGATATTAAATTCTCCTAAGTTATGCAGAATCGTTTTTACAATTTTGATAAATTATGCACTAATATAATGGCAGTTTTTTAAAAAGCAGATTTAAGCCTGTACATTATTGAATTTGATGACTTGGCAAAAGAATCAGGTGCTTTCAGCTTTCTTGAGAAAACCCTGTATGTAGCGTTTGCACTGACTAACAAGATGGTATTGCTGGGTTTTTAATTTAATTAATTTGGATGTTCATTGCATTATCTTAGTTAAATATTGTTTATTGTTATTTCATGTTGGGGTTTAATTTTCCTTGTTTTCTGACTGTTAGGTTGATAAGACTATGAACCATGTAATTGTAGAACATTGGCTAACATTTACTCATACTTAAAAACATGATTAATATCAGCCCTGCCATAATGTGACTGAAATTGTTTTCCACTTGGCATCTGAAAGTATGCAGTATGTTCCACCAGCCCTGCCCCACATTTGTGGGTGGTGTTTTATTGAAACTCAAATTTCAGTCAACATTTGTAAACAAAAGATGGGCATTTTTTTTTCCTGGTGATCTTACCTGTAGTTTGTCTTTTTGTTTTTTTCCTCCATTTGTTTAAGATTAGTTTGACTTTTATTATTTTTTAATTAACTTCTGTGAAGTTGTTTACTCTGAAAATTGTACTGGAATATTATAAGCCAAGCTGATCTTTCACCAGGTGTACTGTATGTAAGGGCTTTTCCTGCTAGCAAAATGCTTAAACAGGATCATGTTATTGGTCGTCTGAGCTATTTAGTTATTTTACAAAACCACAGCATTGTATCAGATAAGATTTTGATAAAAAGTTTTGTGCACATTTCCAGGGGCGGGAGGGTTACATTTCCCTGAAATTTCTTGATCAGAATGAGTAAATACTGGTGTTTAATACCTGTCTTAATGAACATGCTCATAAGGTGACTGATAAGTTGTAAATATACCTGAGAAACAAAGGGGTAGTTTTGATATTCTGGTATCAGTATGGAAGATCTTACACATTTATTTAATACTCAAATGTATGGAGATGTTTGTTTGTAGCATAACAGCACAGTAGCCTTGACTTAGTTTCCTTTGGTTAGTACTGTACCTTTTTGCCATGGCCAGTGCTCCTCATCCCTACAAAGACATTTTATTTATTTCACTCTGTAACCAGAAATGAATAGGAACAAGAGTTTTAAACCATGTTACATTAACTTATTTCTGACATTATAAATTAGCCTAGGTATCACAAGAACATGATTGTTATATAATTTATATCAGAACCTTTCTATAAATATGTGCTTACTACATTTGAAATGCTTCCAATGTACTTTTTTTGCTGTTTGTAATTCCAAAAAGGATATGCAAACCAATCTGTCTATTTCATGGATATTTAATAGTGAGATCTTCCATGTTGAAGGTAATGTATTTTTTTTTAAGATTTTAAAATTGCTATTTTGTTACAAAATAGAGACCTATTAACAGTTTGAGAGCTCCTTATGTGCCCTCAGGGAAAGAGCCCTCTGTGCAACAGAACTACACACAACATCTTCAGCACGTTCTGAGGGTGAATATGTACTACATAAATTGATCTTGTGTATTTAACCTTATTCTTTTTAATTTTAAAATTGAAATTTTGAAACTTGGTTGTGCTCTGCTGGAAGGGTTTGGGATAAACTGCTTAGGTGTTTGCCTACTTGTCCAGTCAATTGCATTTGCATAATTGTATGTATATAACTGCCAACCTTATTGGTATGTCTCAAAACATTTATCTCAATGCTTGTTTTGCAGCAGGTGATCCCATAAAACAATAACTTCCTAGTCTTAAATCTTCACTCTTTCTCACTAACAACATAGGAATTATTTCTGTGTTGAGTTATTCTGTATTGCATCATTCTGTGTGGTGACCACCTTCTACCTGTTTTAGTGAGTGTAATGTGTAATAAAGCTATTGATTCTCTTCCACTTTAGAAGAAAGAGCAGTTCATCTGATTTTTCTTCAAAATGGTACCTGCTGATGTAATAGAGAAAAGTAGTATAAATGAATCCTAGAACATGGCTGTTTAAAATTGGGGGCAATCATCATTTTGACCTTTTGACACAAGGCATTGTGATACGTACATTTGAAGTCAAAGGCTACAGAGCAACAGAAGAGAAGGGTTGTAATGTTTGTAGCTGAACTGTATATGTTGCCTATGGTCTAATCAGGAAGTAATCTGATGTCTGAAAAGCAAGAAAGTGGTGTGCTCTTCCTTTCTTGGTCGTGTTTTTCAGTTTCTGAGTCCTATGCCTGAGTCTGTATGTCTCATTCAGATGCTGTGAATATATAGTGCATCACTAATTGTCTTTTGTGGTCTCATTTCATTTTATGAATTCTAAGAATTGCATGTGTATTCCTTCTAGATGGTACCTGAACAAATCAGATTCTGTTGCATTTGCTGCCATGACTTATTTCAATGCCATGCAGTGAGCCAAGTATGTGTACAAAAAGCTGTACATTGTAATTGTTAAGAAAAGGTTGCTCATTAGGCCAGTGGCATTGATTCAGTACCCCCACTCCCACCTCTGTAGCTGTTTCTCTACTAAGAGAATAGTGAATTAAACCTTCCATAGTAGAACTGAAATTTTCCATTTGACTCACATTTTAAGTTGATGATAAATTTTAAATTTTATATACTTGCCTGGCAACAATTATAGATTGCATAATGGTTTGTAGGAATTTTGAGTGATGGGATCATTTAAACATTTGAAAAAATTGTTTTAAAGCCATCAACTTTACTTTTACACTTTAGATGTATTAAATCACATGTTGTCTTGTTAGCAAGGGTTGGCATTTGTAACAATCAGATTCATTGTGTGACTCAGCTTTGAATCTGAGTATTCCTTCTGTAGGTTTTCTGAGTAGACTATCACCAGTATTGGTAACTTAATCATAAAGAAAAATGTTGCATTGCAACTATGTATTAGTTTCCTACATGAACTTTTCTCGTGTTTTAGTGAATGAAGAGTACTGATGGGATCACTTACTGTAACTACAAAAGGGCCCCTTCTGCAAGCAGATCCAAATTGAACCTGTTCAAGGAGTGTCCCATTTCCTGGATTAATTAAATTTGCTGGTAACTCCTTTCTACTAGTTGTTTCTTTGTATACCTTTGCTGGCAAGGGAATACAAGGAGTCAAAACCACAGATCAGAACACCCCACATTTGAGTGGAGGCTTATTTTTTACTCCAAGAGCAGTTATTTCCCCAAGTCCAAAACTGGCAGGTTTCTTTCTTTTTTACATAAAAATTTAAAAATATCCCCAAACCAGTGGAAAACAGACACTGGCTGCACTTAGTACTGCCAAGAGCCAAGGTCATTTGCACATATTACATCAACCTGTCAAGAATTCGGCCTCACTTTATAACCCAAGGCATGGACGTGCATGCATTCTCTTAGCTGGGCAAACAATTATACTGTAGTTGTGATACAACACACGTGGCTTTTATTTGTACTGCACATACCCACTGTACAGCCACTTGGGAGTATCGTGGTTAGCTTGCAGCAGCTGCTGTCTGCATTTATACTGTTTATTGCATATTCTTTTCCCTGGAAGTGAAAGAGAAATGTTTTTCTTATTGCATTGATTACACTTTATAAATTTGCTTAGCAGAAAGTTTGGGAAAAGAGGCCTGTTTGTCAATTGTACAACCGATTGTGAAGCTCTAGTGTGAATATTTTTACGTCTGTATTAGACATTTTCTTTGCAAATCTATTGTTCGATTGAAATGTAAATGAAATTAAAGATGGTGTACACCCATCATGTAAAAAGCAGGCACCATCTCTAAGATGGATTTAATGCTCATTTTTAAGGCATATACTCAGCTTCTATTTAAAACTATAATTTAAAATCTGTACAATGAAATAGGGAATATATATGGGAATAAATTCTATTCCATTTATTTCAATTTGAATTTCCAAATTGTAATGTTTCCCTTTGTGCTATAGGAATAGGATTAAATGGGGGAAGACTAGGACTTATAAGGCCTGTGTATGGGGGGAGGGCAGAGATGGAACAATGAGGGTTGTGATGATAGTGAATAGCAAAGAGTGAATTCTGTGTGTTTTTTGCTGTAGCACTGAAGTGAAGAGATATTAGCTTTGGCTGTTCACAAAATAGAGCATCATGATTTTCAGTGTTTGAGAGAAATTGATGGAAAGAGTTTGCAGTACTTGACATGTATTTGCATGCACAAAATAAAATTATTTGTCCACCTTAAAGTTGTTTGCTTAGTGTCAATATTAAGATTTTGGTATATTTTAGTTGCTTTAATGTTCCTGATATATTTTCTGGCCAAACAAAGCTGTAAAGACACTCCTTAAATGTGGGTTTAAGTGATTACCTGCCTCATCCATGTATCATTGGGAAGCAAATAAATAGATCCAAGGAAGTTGAAATATTCCTTAATTGTCAGGCACCATTCAATTAGAGCATTAAGTGGGATATATGTACATAAATAATGCTGAGTTTACAGTCTATTGGAGAAAATACAACATATACATAAATAACTACTATAAAGAATTGTGTTGTTACAAGTGTGGAAATCATAATGTAGACTTTAGACTGAAGAGAAAGTGGCCTCTAGACCCAAGTTTCCCTGAGCCTAGGGTACTTTTATTCATACACTCAGCTGGTTTGTCTGAAGTCCCTATCTTTGCTAGCATTAAAGACTAAAAAGTTAATGAAGCTATCCTTTTCCCTAGACGCTCACAGCATAGAAATATGGGAAAGACAGAATTGAAGAGTCCAAAGTGATGCGAAACCATATAAGGCAAATTATAAGGTAGATGGTAGATGTGAACAGAGTAGCTGCTTTTATGAGACTGAATATCCCAAGAAGAGGTAAGAGGAGGAAGCTAAGAACCAGTTCCACCTTCAACACAGCCCTGTTGATCTTAACAGCTAGAACCAGAAACCCTAGTTCATATTTGAGATGTTGTGTAATTTTCCAAGATATCATAATCTGATAGGAGTGGAATCAGAATTCTGTCATCTTTTCATCTCCCAGAAAGGTAGTGGTGAAGGTAGTTGGATCCTTTTTAGAAAAGGGTGCTTAAGAAATGGGGGTTTAGAGAGTAATAATATTAATAGCTAACTTTTAGAACACTTTATTCCAAACAATTCTAAGTGTTTCTTTTTAATTTAGGGCCATTGTTACCATTTACAGACAAAGGGGAGACATCTTAGAAATTTGCCCAAGTTTACATAGCTAGAAATGGTAGACAGGTACCTTTTTAAAGGACATTTAATGTAATATGACAGAGTTTGTAAAGGGAGACTTGGAAGCAGAAGGATTTGAGATTTTATTTTATTGTACTGAGAAAAGTGTCTATTTTTTAAACTTTCTATTGACAGCTTCTGTACTTACAGACAGCGTATAGTTATACTCCCCTCACCAATTCCTCTTCCACTCAATCCCTTTTCAACTAGCCTCCTAATTTGATGTCATCATTTTTTTCCCTCCTTTTATGCAGGTCTTGTGTATGCAGCATAAGCCACTGTGAGGTCATGATTTAAGATTTTAAAAAGATACCTGGCAGGAGTGTGAAAGGTGAAACTGGAAATTGACCACCAGGGTCAACAGTGTAGGTAAGAAATGTGGACAGCATGACCAAAAAGGATGGAGAGAAAGATAGGGGCTTGAGAGATCAGATGATTGGATTTATGGAGAAAGTTCTTTAGACATTAACACAGTGAGGGAATTGAAATTTGCTTAAAATCACAAACCTTGTAACTGAGGACAGACATAATTCATCACATGTATTAGTCTATAAGCCCTAGAATGACTGGAGGGCAGAAATAAGAAAGGTGAATAGATGATTCAGGCAAAGGAGAGGAAATGCAAGTTTTTTTGTTTTGGTTTTTCAAGGTAGGGTCTCACTCTAGCCCAGGCTGGCCTGGAATTCACTATGTAGTCTCAGGGTGGCCTTGAACTCACATCAATCCTCCTACCTCTGCCTCCCAAGTGCTGGGAATAAAGGCATGTGCCACCACACCCGGCGAAATGCAAGCTTTTTTAGAGGTAGGGTTATGTGTAGAGCAGGCTGGACTAGAACTCACAATTCTGCTTTAGCCTCAGTGCTAGGATTACAAGTGTGTGCCCTCATGCCCAGCAAGGGGAAAAAAAACTTTGATTTTAATACCTATTGAAATAATTATGTGCTCAACAGAGTATCTCAGATACCCAAGGGATAGCTTAACTACTAGATCTCTCTTCAGGTCTTCTTAGAACAACCTCAGTGTGAATCGGATGGAGAGTAATGGGAGGTGCAGCTTGAAATAGTTATCTAGGGGCTGGAAGATGGCTCAACCATTAAAGGTTCTTGTTTGCAAAGCTTGCTCATCTGAGCTCAGTTCTCTAGCACCTACATTAAGCCTGGTGGGACTAGCTAGTTATGTCATTTGCTTGGCAAGAGACCCTGTCTCAAAAAAGGCAGAGCCTATACACCTCAAAGTCATCTGACCTCCACATGTGCTTCCCCCCCCACACAAACTTTTTTTTTTTTTTTTTTTTTTTGGTTTTTTGAGGTAGGGTCTCGCTCTAGTCCAGGCTGACCTGGAATTCACTATGTAGTCTCAGGGTGGCCTTGAACTCACAGCAATCCTTCTACCTCTGCCTCCCGAGTGCTGGAATTAAAGGTGTGCGCCACCACGCCTGGCCACACACAAAATTTTCAAACATAGTTTAAGCCTAAGAAAATGGAGATCAACTGAAAAGTTATATTTTGAAATAACTGTTGAGTCACGTCCATGTACTCTTCTCACGGGAGAAATCCCATGGTAGCATTCTACATACTCTAGTGCAGTGTCAAAATCAGGAGACTAATGTCTTGTGCAGTCCACAGACGTATGCATCTCACCAGTTTCACATGCACTTGCTTGTGTGCACACAGGAAGTGGATTATGTGTATGTGGTTCTAGGCAATTTTTTTTTCCTTTTAGCTTTGTTGAAACACCTCTGTTAAGGTAACGGAACTGTTCCCTCTTCTCATCAATCCTACTTCACAGCCCTTGACATTCACATCTCTTTTTTTTCCCATACTCTCATCCCTAAAACTCTGGCAATCACTAATCTGTTCTCCATCTCTGTAATGTCATGTTACAAATGTTAAGTAAATGAAATTATACCGTATGTAACCTTTTGAAATTGGCTTCCCCCCCATTTAGAACAATTACCTTGAACTCCATCCAAATTGTTGCATGTATTAATAATTTTGTTCCCTTATATTGCTGGGAAGTATACCATGGTATAGATGCATCACGGTTTGTTTAATCATCACCCATTAAAAGATAATTGAGTTGTTTCCAATCTTGGCTATTATAAATAAAGCTGCTATAAACATTTGTATACATGTTCTGTGTGGATATAGTTTTTGTTCATGAAGTTTTGATCAAATAAGTTGGTGTGGTGTTCTTTCTACCATTAAAAAAATTCATAGACTATAAAATCTCAACCTAGACAAATTCCATAAAAATTCAACTTGCCAAAATGGATGGGTGCAATGTGATAAAATTGGGACAATCTTGTATTTGTTTTCTGTTGTCACATAAACTATCCCCATCCCCAGACTTAGTAATGTGCCACAACAGCACTTCTCTGTTTCTTGAAATCAGGTGACTTAAATGGGCTCTCTACTTTGGGTCTCTTCAGACTGCAGTCTAGGTTTTTACTGGCACTGTAGTCATGTCATGTTTCAACTGGAAGGATGTGCTTGCCAGCTCACCCCCATGATGATTGGCATCTTTATGAACTGTGGAAATGAAGGTCTCAGTTTTTTTTGCTGGTTCCTTGCCACATGAGCCTCTCTATAGGATATCTTACAATATGAGATAGGCTCATCCAAACAGCTGGAAAGACATCAAGCAGCATTGCTTTCATGGTATTTTAATCAAAGCAAGACCCTAGGTCCAGTCCACGTTCAATGGTAGATGATTACACAAGGACTTGAATCCCAGAGAGGTCATTTTGTGTCTAGTCAGAGAGAAACCATGCAATTGATTATATGGGATAACTTCATAAACTATTAAACTTTAATGAAGGAGAAACTAAGATGGAAAGAGTCCACAAAGCAAACCCTGGAATAAAAGTATCTAAAGAAGGACAAAACTGGAAGGAAACTGACTCCCTCCCAAGGCTGGGGTTCAGACCTTATTGAAGAAGGTATAGTCCAGTCTTGGATAGGAGAAATTTGTTGGCTGGTGGAGGCCCAAAATGGTTACTGGCAAGCAGAAATCTACTGTCCAGGACCCAGGTGAGGTGCCCAGCTGCAAAGGGAATTGGTACCAGTGTGGATAGGAGACATTTGGAAAGTTATGGGAGGCAGGAAGCTTTTAGGGCATGAATTCTGGGCTGGGGGCTTGGAAAAATGATTGTTATGCTGCAGTGTCTGCAAGGGACTGTGTCAAACTAGGGAAGTGCTCCAGGGGATGCTCTGAGGATGTATGAAACCATCACTGCAGAGGAGGGAGAAATGATTGAATTCTGTCCATTGGTGAAGACCCTAGATTGAAGAGTGCATTGGGATTCTTTAAAGAATCAATTGAAGCCGGGCGTGGTTGGCGCACGCTTTTAATCCCAGCACTCGGGAGGCATAGGTGGGAGGATCGCTGTGAGTTCAAGGCCACCCTGAGACTACATAGTGAATTCCAGGTCAGCCTGGACTAGAGCGAGACCCTACCTCGAAAAACCCGACAGCTTGAATACCTATCTTCTTACAAAAATGTGCACATACACAAACTGGCAGAAAAAAAATCAGGTGCCCCTAGACCTATAAATTAAGAAACTCCGTCTCCAAATTATGACCCCTATTTTAAACTGCACCACTCTAGAATATTTTGAATGATTCAATTTGCACAAAGCTTTTTATGAGCAACTCAATCATGTATTGGACACCCTAAAGGCTCAGAATTTTAAGTCATCTTAGGTTTTTAAAATGTTCCCAGGCATGGTGACTCCACACCTTTAGTTCCAGCACTCGGGAGGCAGAGGTAGGAAGACTGCCATGAGTTCGAGGCCACCCTGGCACTACATAGTGAATTCCAGGTCAGCCTGGGCTAGAGCAAGAACCTACCTAGAAAAACCAAAACAAAACAAAAAGTTTCCCTAAGCTCTTCATCCAGAGTCTGCAAAGGTTATCACTTTAGATAACCAAAGTACACTTTTGTAAACTACCAATTTAATACTCTTAACTAATATTAGTTAGCAGGATTTGTTCAAATTCCTTCTTTTCCATTCATGTCCTTTTCCCGTCCATGAATTGGATTCATACAGCATTTGGTTGTCATGGGCTTGGCTATTTTTTAAAGTTTTACTTTCTGTACATAAAGGTTATATATATATATATATATATATATATATATATATATATATATATATATATATTCACAGGCAAATTAATCCCCGTGAATCATTTTAGTAGATGTGATGAAAAAATATATGAAATGCATTTGGACTGATGCTCCAAACTTCGAGGGGAAGTAAAGGAAGTTTTCTTATCGTTCAAAACTAGAAATACATAGTTCAGAGTACGAAACAAAAACAAAGCAAAGTGTCTAGGTATTTTGTCCCAAGGTAGGACCAGTAGTTTCTCCTTCAGCCACGGGGAGCAGCTTTTCATTGGGTAGCGTGTCCGCCGGAAGGCAGCCCGATTGGTGTGCAGGGCCGGGACTCGGCGGCTTCTCTCCGGCGCTCCGGGCGCCGAGCCACTCGGTTCCTGTCCGTGAGCACTCCCGGTGAGCAGGCCCGAGGGACCCGGACTGCGCGAGCACGGGTAAGCGAGCCTGGGAGAAGCGGGTCGTGTCCGGGCCTCCGCCATTGCCCCGTCCTGCTCCCTAGCCGGTGCTCACTACGCTTCCTGTAAGGGCCCGCGGGCCTCTCCAGCCGAGGCCTGGGCCCGGGCCCCACCCTCCACGGATTCCTCTGCAGCCCCGCCCCCTCCATGAGCCCCGCCTCCTCGCCCGAGCCCCTCCGATCGCCCTGCCCCTTCCACTACCCCTGTGTCCTTCTGCTCACCCCCGCCCCGTCAGGCCCTCTCGCCAGCGCTCCTTGGTTAACACCACCTCTCACCTGCCTCCCTCCACTCGCCCCGCCCCTCCCAATAGCCCCGCCCTCTACTTGCTTTGCCTCTTGAACATTCAGCTAGACACGCCCTCCTTGCCAGCCCCGCCTCCCGGCCTTCCCCGTCACTGGCCCCTCCCCTTCTCTGGCCAGCCCCTCTGTTGGAGGCCAGCACTGTCCCCTAGCAGTGCCCTCCTGACCTGTGAGGCTGCCTCAAGGAATCCTTCAGCTGTCTCCGTTCTGCCACCTCTCCTGGCTTCTGCCCAGGCCTCCGCATCCCAGAGCCCCTGTCTCCTAGGTACACTCCTCTGGCCTTGTCACCCAGTGCACATTTCCAGATCTCTCTGTGGCCTTTTCCTCCCCTCCACTCATCCCTGACACCTCCAAATTGGCACTCTCTCTGGCACTGGAACCTTTGTCTGTGTTACTCTTTCTTGCCTCTGCAACCACATCTCGGTCTTGACATTCAGCTACTCTGTAGATCTAGGCTGCTTCTATACCAGCCAGCAAATTGTGCAGAGGTATTATTGCAGGGCATTGGAGTTGTAATAGCTCACCAGGCTCCATATCAAGTCTCATAAAGGCAGCTTAGTGTTGGAATCCCTGGAGGAAGGAGTGTTTTTAGTTAATTTTGGTCATTCCTGCTGGATCCTCAAATGGGTCTGTAAGGGGTTAAACTGTACCTTTCCCCCCAAATGGCACTGGCTGCTTCTCATGCAGAAGTATAGTTCTAAGAATGGTCCTTTACACATCTGGTTATTATTAAAATCTGGTGTACCCTTGTTTTAATCAGAACTAGTCTAGCCTCAAAGATGTCCATCCAAACCCTTAGTGAGGCACTGACTTACATTTCACTCTTGATGGGCTCTTGTACTTTTTTCCCTCCCCAACTTATTAGCCAGCAATTTTAGTTGGCAAAACTAAAAAATAAGCAAAAATTTAAAAAAATGTCACCAGCCAGAAAAGTAGGTTCTTCCTAGGCAGTACATTAGTACAAATGAATGTGGTTCAGAATGGGACATCCTTGGATCTGTTACCAGCACACCAGCCTCAGTTTTACCGTCTATGAAAAGAATATGATAAACTGTCACACAGACTCGCTGTAGGGATTTGCTGAAATTCTGCTTATGGAAACACTTTTAGATTCCTGTAAGTTGCAGGATTTCAGCACAAGTGGATCCCTGTGTGCTTCAGAGTTCTTACCAAAGCTAGCAAAAAGCCTGACATGCCATCCTCTCCCAGGCACCATGACGACCCTGGATGACAAGTTGCTTGGG
The DNA here is from genome assembly GCA_004024765.1 of Zapus hudsonius. Lineage (NCBI taxonomy): Eukaryota > Metazoa > Chordata > Mammalia > Rodentia > Dipodidae > Zapus > Zapus hudsonius. Next base: position 17,301 of record PVHP010015750.1, on the reverse strand, counting down.
GAGAAACTGCAGTACTACTACAGCACCAGTGAGGATGAGGACAGCGACCACGAAGACAAGGACACAGGCAGGGGTGCCCCGGCTAGCGGTGCCATGCCTGCAGAGGCTGAGCTGGCAGAAGGCATCTCAGTTAATACAGGTACTGGAAAGCTTTGAGCGCTGGGATCAGGTTTTACGACTATCCTGTGTAGTATGTATCCATTATACATCTCCTGATCTCTTTCTCTAACTCCAATTCCACTTTCTGAGATAATAACTCTGTTGTCATTTTATTGTGTGTGCTACCAGCCTTTTCACTGCACAGTGTAAGTCTGAGCACATAACTGTGTGGCAGGGAACAGATGGACTGGGTTTGAATCCTACTTTTCAAATAATTTTGTGATACATGAGTCCCATAAGTCACAGGTACAAGTGTATTGTAGAATGAATGCCTAGAAATACCATATTTATACTCTTGTTTTTTCCTTTTCCAGTTTTGGGCCCTTGCATACTAAGCAAGTGCTCTTCCACTGGGCTGTACCTGCCGCGGTGGTTTAAAACAGATGTCCCACTCTATCTGTGTTCTAAATGCTTGATTTCCACTGATGGCAGTTTGGAGGTAGTGCCTTTTTGGAGGATTGGTTTTTGGGTGTTACAGCCAGCTCCCTCTTGCCAGAGTTTGGCTCACTCTCCTGCTGCTATTGTCTACCTGATATCAGCAAGAAGCCATCCTTTCCCTGTCATTAGGAAGCTTCCCCTCCAGTCTGTAGGCCTAAAGAAACCCTTCTTCCCATAAGCTGCTTCTAGTGGGGTGTTTGTCACAGCACACAAGGAGGTACATACAACACCCCCAAACCACTTTTATATTTCAATATTGTCAAATTGCTATAAGTTGAGGTAATGCTGCTTTGTAGTTTAACTAGCAATACAATATTTTTCTTTATTTAATTTAATTAATTTATTTACAAGGAGAGAAAGAGAGTGAGAATAGGAGTGCCAGGGCCTCAAGCCACTGAAAATAAACTTCAGACACATGCTCCCCTTTTTGCATCTGGCTTTACGTGGGTACTGGGGAATTGAACCTAAGCTGTTAGACTTTGCAGCCAAGTACCTTAACCACTGAACCACCTCCTAAGCCCAACATTGTTTTTCTGTACACTTTTCCTCTTACTATGGAAATCCCCCCCCCCCCCAACATCTTGCTGGAATTGTAGGCACATACTGCTGGGCTTGGTTTTCATATTGGTGTTAGAGATCTGAACTCAGGTCCTTATGATTGCAGGGCAAGCTCTTTACCAACTGAGCCATTTCTTCAGCCTGTTTTTACTTACTTTATTTATTCATGTATTTATAAGAGAGAAAGGGCACACTGGGTCCTCTTTCCTCTGCAAATGAACTCCAGATGCATGCACCACTTTGTGCATCTGACTTTACATGGGTACTGGGGAATTAAACACAGGATAGTAGACTTTGCAAGCTTCTGGTAGACATTAGCTCCTACTTACAGAAGTGCTTTTCCTGTTTTTCCTGGTCACATGTTTGAACATCTTGCTCAGGTCCAAAGGGTGTGATCAATGACTGGCGCCGCTTCAAGCAGTTGGAGACTGAACAAAGAGAGGAGCAGTGCCGGGAGATGGAGAGGCTGATCAAGAAGTTGTCCATGACTTGCAGATCCCACCTGGATGAGGAGGAGGAGCAGCAAAAACAGAAGGACCTCCAGGAGAAGATCAGTGGGAAGGTAACTGGCTTTTCTCAGGAGCTTACCTGCCTGCTGGAACAGGGCTCAGTGATTCAGGAGGTGCGGGAGGTTTGGATGCGACCTCTAAGTGCAGAGCAAAGAAGAGAGCCATGTCTTAACTTAGACACATCTGCATTTGTCCTCAACTCTGTTAAAGTGATTGTGGCAAAATCTCTTCTTGTTTTGCTTTAAATTGCTTAAATGTTGTAAATGCCCCTTTCCTTTAGGACTGCGTGAGCAAAGTGCCCATAACGTGTACTGGCTTGTTAAAAGTGCTGAGTATAAGTTTACTGTCTTTTATTGAAATCAGAAATACCCTCTGAGGGTGACAGTGTTATCTTAGTTTATAGATGATGAAAGTATCCCTTGTTTAGGGTAATTCAACCCATAATGCTAGTCAGAGCTAAGGTTCTAATGATACTGCTCTTGTTCATCTGAGGCCTTTTTGTGAGCCTTCTATGGAAGCATTACAGTAGTAGGAGACAGACACTGAAAGAATTGAAAGAATTCATTCACACCCTCTGATTTATAGAAAAATGTCTAGGAGTTCCTGAGATCAGTTAGTTATGGCCCAGAGCTTCCATATCAGCCAAAATGAGGGTGATAAGAGTATTAAGTCAGGAATTACTCAACTTTGACTAGGATTTTAGGACATGAAACTGAAAGACTGTTACAAATTAGAAAGAATCACCTTAGGTCAAGGTAGAGTGGAGAGCTATGTGATGGTAAGAAGATTGCTAATAAAATGCTGGTTAGTTATGACACAGTATTAACCTACTTCTGATCTAGTGTGGTCCCTGGTTACCATCCCTTAAACAAGTTAGCCAGAGCAAGAGTTTATTAGAAGGTGCAGGTATGTCTTGCTGCTCCAGAAGGAAGATGCCTTGGTTGTGGAAACGTGAAATGTGCTTTCTGCTCATAGCTGCTTATAACTGAGTGGAAAGATCAGAATGAAGCAAGAGAGTCAGTCACATGACCATATGGATTAAGTTTGAGAGAGGCTGTCCCTCACCTGCCTGCCAGGAATGAGAGATGGGGGGGGGAGAAAAATATGACACATTGTATATCAGTTTACGAAAATGAAAACAGGGCATATTTATGTTATTATTAACATTACCTTAAGACAAAAGAAGGTTGTGATACTCCCACAGCTGCTGGTATGAAAGCAAAATTACTCCAGTATATTGACTGGTGATGAAAAGTAACCAGGCATGATGGTGCACATCTTAAATCACAGCACTTAGAAAGCTGAGGTAGAAGTTTGAGGCCAGCCTGTGACTACGTAGTGAATTTCAGGTTAGCCTGGGCTAGAGTGAGACCCCATGTCAACAAACCGAAAGAAGAGAAAAAGAAAAGAAAAGCTAGGCATGGTGGTACATGCCTGGAATCCAAGCACACAGGAGTCTGAGGTACGAGGCTAGCCTTGTTTACATTGGGAAATTCTTTCCCCAAAAGAAAAAAAGTTTTAGAGTGTATGTGACTCTGTGTGTGTGTGTGTGTGTGTGTGTTATGTGGATGTATGTCAGTGTGTGTTTGTATGTCAGTGTGTGAGAGGTGTGTGTGTGTGCTTGTGTTTGCACAACAGTGATTATAAGTGTTCCTTTTGAAGTTTTTAATGTCTGGCTGTATCAATAAATAAAACAGACTAAAATAATACATTGTCAAAACTACTATATTAATCAGCTTCTTATTACTGAGACAAAAAACCTGATAAAAATGAGTTTAAGGGAGGAAGGGATTATTGCACCTTACAGTTCCAGACTTGAGTTAGCTATTCACATTCGGTTCACAGGTCAGGATGCAGAGAGTGATGAAGGCATGTTTTTCAGCCAGCTCTCCTTCTAAGAGAGAGGCAAATAGAGAGTGAGTGAACATGGGCGCACCAGGGCCTCCTGTCACTCACTGCAAACGAACTCCAGATGCATGTGCCACCTTGTGTATCTGGCCTTACGTGGGTACTGGGGAATCAAACCTGGGCCATAAGGCTTTGTAAGCAAGTGCATTTAACTGCTGAGCCATCTCTTCAGCAGCTCTCCTTTTTATACGGTCTAAAGGCCCAGCCATGGAATGGTATCATCCACAGTTAACAAGGGTCTTCCACCTCAGTTAACCTAATTAAGAAAATCCCTCACAGGCATGATCAGAGGCTAACCTAATGTAAATAATCTCTCATGGGTGATTGCAGGTCCTGTCAAGTTGACAATATAAACCATCACACTGACAAAAAGAAAATGTGTCAATAAAGTAATATTATCTGATATTGCCTAATTTGGGTTGGTAGACATTGCAGTTAAGATAGTGGGTTTGGAGGTAGGGGTGGAGTTTAGTTGGTAGAATGTCTGTCTAGCATATACAAAGCCTTGTTAGTTCTCCAGTACTCCATAAACCAGGTGTGGTATGTGCCTGTAATCTCAGCACTTGAGAGGTGGAGGCGGAAGTATCAGAAATTCAAGGTCATCCTTTGCTATAGAGAGAGGCTAACCGGGTTATAAGACCATGTCTCAAAAAATAAAAATAAAATAAATAAAGGCCTGGTTGTTTTTTTTTTTTTTTTTTTTTTTTTTTGGTTTGGTTTGGTTTGGTTTCCCCCAAGGTTATCTCTCACACTAGCCCAGGCTGACCTAAAATTTAACTGTGTAGCCCCAGGCTTACCTTGAACTCAGCAATCCCACCTCAGCTTCCCAAGTGCTTAGATTAAAGTTGTGCACTACCACAGCTGGCTAAGACCTGTGTTTAATATGTATATTTTTATTTTATTTTATTTTTTATTTTTTAATTTATTGGAGTGAGAGTGAGTGAGTATGGGCATGTTAGGGCCTCTTGTTGCTGCAAATGAACTCCAGATGTATGCATCACTTTGTGCATCTGGCTTTATGTGAGTACTAGGGAATCAAACCGGGGTGACCAAATGCCTTTTAACTGCTGAGTCATCTCCCCAGCCCAGATCTGGGTGTTTTTGTTTGTTTGTTTTGTTTTGTTTTTGTTGTTGGTTTTTTGAGGTAGGTCTCCCTCTAGCCTAGGCTGACCTGGAATTCACTATGTAGTCTCAAGCTGGCCTGGAACTCAGTCCTCATACCTCAGCCTTCCAAGTGCTGGGATTAAAGGTAAGTGCCACTATGCTCAGCCAGACTTGGGTTTTTAAAATCCAGTTTGAATTCTGGTTTAATACCTACTAGTGTGAACTTGGAGCAAATAATGTAAAATCTCAGGGTAAAAACATCTTCACTTATAATATGGGGCTATTATTCTCTTCCCCACTGGGCTATCTCTAGAAGTCAGTGAGAGCCAGGCTGAAAGATCACTTGAGTTCAGGAATTTAGGGCCAGCTTGGGCTACATTGTGAGAAAAAAGAAAGAGATGTACATAAAAGTCTTAGTGTGGTGCCTCAGACATTCCAAGTACAAAGTGCATGTCGACATTTATCTTGCATGCTCGGGGTATCTGTTCACGTGCTGGTCTTCCTTCAGATGACGCTGAAGGAGTTTGCTATGATGAATGAGGAACGGGATGATGAAGAGTTTCTGCAGCAGTACCGGAAGCAGAGGATGGAAGAGATGCGGCGGCAGTTACACAGAGGGCCCCAGTTCAAGCAGGTTTTTGAGATTCCCAGTGGAGAAGGCTTTTTAGACATGATTGATAAAGAACAGAAAAGCACCCTCATCATGGTCCACATTTATGAGGATGGTATTCCTGGGACCGAAGCCATGAATGGCTGCATGATCTGTCTTGCTTCAGAGTACCCTGCTGTCAAATTTTGCCGTGTGAAGAGCTCAGTCATTGGGGCTAGCAGTCGTTTTACCCGGAATGCCCTACCTGCCCTGCTCATCTACAAGGGGGGTGAATTGATCGGCAATTTTGTCCGTGTTACTGACCAGTTGGGGGAGGATTTCTTTGCTGTGGACCTTGAAGCTTTTCTACAGGAATGTGGATTACTCCCAGAAAAGGAAGTCTTGGTGCTATCGTCTGTGCGTGACTCCACCACCTGTCACAGTGAAGACAGTGATCTGGAAATAGATTGAACTGATAATCTAGTTGCCTAGATTTTCCATTGTTTGGGCTAGAGGGCCTATGTCTGTATTTATTTTTGTTCCTTCCTGTGTCTTCTGGCTTTTCAGCTGTTCTTTGTAGTCTCTATTATTTTGTGGGAAGTCAAGAAATTCTAGAGTAAATTCATAATGCTGTATTACTCTGTGGCTAGCTATAAAGTAACTTAAAATTACTTAAACAGGGCACCAGGCTTTTGAGCTGTTTATGTAAGAGTCTCTAGCCTGACATCTCTGATACAGATTCCAGTCAATATTTACTATCTCCCTAAAGGCAATGTCCTGGAAATTGACCTCAGAGGTCTCAGAGTAGGATTCCCTAGTTAGTGTGTTATGTGAAGTGTAAACACCTATGCTTCCTTAGTCAAATGATTGTAGGTTATGTTTGCTTGTAATCAGATGTGTAGTCCTATAAAGCAGTTATTTTTATTTTCTCTAGACCCTCTTTTCCATCAGAGTCTTTTTTAATGGCTTTAGACAGACTGAGATGTTGCTTAGTGGTGGAGCACTTACCCCGCATGCAAACAGGGCCCTGAGTTTTATCCCAGCACTGTAAAATGAAAATAAAGCAAAACTTCCAGGTATCGCCTCCTGCCCTGCAAGGAGCAATGTGGTCTCTGCTGCAGTCAGAGTCAGTGTCCCCATCCAGCATAATTATATGGAACTGGAGGAATGCTTTACATGACTGCTAGTGGTGCTGGGTGGCAAGCATCCTACTGACTTCCACTGTGGAGTGGGTGGGGCTGGAAAACTGGTTTGAGGAGGACCTTTCAATGCTTCCCCTTGTCTGTTCCTCTGTTGTTTTAAAGGGGCAACTTTTTGACTAATCTTAATTTTTTTAAACCTTTTTTTTTTTGCATTATTGGAAAATAATTCACATCCAGTAGAGGAAAATTGACCAAAATGCAGATGCCAAATAAAAAAATAGAATAATCTCTATTTGTGCTACCTAGAATAAAACACTATTAATCTTCTGGTATATTTGTTATCAAAGTGTTTTCTGTGTATGCATAAACTCTTTTTTGGCTTTTACACAGCATTGGAATTACTCTGAACATACTGTTTTATAGTATGGTCAGCTAATAACTTACTGGAAATTTTTCACATAATTAAATATTCTTCTATAACATTTCTTCAATAGTTGTTGATATTCTATTGTGTGACTGTGATGTAATTTGGTGATTGTTTCAGAAATACAGAAAAAACATTCTTGAAAAATGAAGGTAATAAATGTTTATTGTATATGCAGTGAAAAGTAAGCTAAAAAGAGATTTATGAAGCCATATAATTTCATTCATCAAATTTAATTCCTGCTACCATTTTTGTAAATATCTAGCCTTTTTCCTCTGTGTTTATAAAAATAATTATTATTTGAGATTTTTTCCCCTTTGTTACTTAAAATATATATCCTAGTATCAGAGAAAATATGGCTGGGAATTAAATAATGGCTTTAGCATCTACAGGTTGATGTTCTTGCTCGTTCAGAAACTAATTGTAGAAGAGTCTTGGAAATGTCTGTTATGGTTAGTCAACAAAAAGAATGCATGTTTCTTCTGACAAAGGAAACTCATTGAAGAAAGTAAAGAAGGTGACAGACTGGAGAGATGGCTCAGTGGTTAAGGTTCTTGCCTGCAAAACCTAACGACCTGAGTTTGATTCTCCATTACCTACATAAAGCCACATGCACAAAGTGGTACATTCATCTGCAGTTCATTTGCAGTGGCTAGAAGCTCTAGTGTACCCATTCTCTCTCTGTCTCTCTGTATGTCTCTCTTTTTCTCTCTCTGCTTGCAAATAAATGAATAAAATATTTTTTAAGTATTTATTTCAAAGAGAGAGAGAGGAAAAGAGAGAATAAATGAGAATAGGTGCACCAGGGCCACCTGCTGTTGCAAATGAATTCCAGATGCATGAGCCACTTTGTGCATCCGGCTTTATGTGGGTACTGGGGACTCGAACCTGGGTCATTAGGTTCTCCAGGCACGTGCCTTAACAGCTCAGCCATCTCTCCAGCCCAGAACAAATTTTTGTTTTGTTTTGGTTTTTTGAGGTAGGGTCCAGGCTGACCTGGAATTCACTATGTAGTCTCAGGGTGGCCTCAAACTCACGGTGATCCTCTTACCTCTGCCTGCCGAGTGCTGGGATTAAAGGCGTGTGCCACCACGCCCGGCTCAAAATATTTTTTGAAGAGGAGCAGAAACAGCTGTTGCCAATGTTCTGGTGAACTTCTTCCCAGTCTTCAATAAAAAGTTTTTAATAGCATTGGAGCTTATTGATCTTAGTTCTGTTCTCTGCCTTATCTAATATTGTATGATAAATACTTTGATATATTATGAAAATTCAAGAGAAATAATTTTCAGTGGGTAATTAATTCCTCATCATTTGGATATGCCATGTTGTATTTAGTCAGCCCCTTTATTCTAGATACTGAGATTCCTAGCGTATTGTTAGAGCATTTGCCATCTTTGTGTTTGGATCATCCTCCTGATACAGGTGTCTAGAAGGGTCACTTGGCAAATGGGCAGGGAAATTTTAAAATAGTTTTTTTTTTAAATTTTAATTTAATTTTATTTTTTTGAGGTATGCTCTTGCTCTAGCTCAGGCTTAAAATCAGTTTTATAAGACCTTTTCTGAGTGGGTGTGGTGGTTTATACATATAATCTCAGGAGGATGAAGTAGGAGGATCACTGAGTTCCAAGTCAGCCTGGTCTAGAGTGAGACTACCAAGAAAAATAAAAATAAAACAACCCTCTCCTGTTCTTGTTAGAAAGGAAAATATGAACAGAACCTTCATGTTGCCTCTCAACAACATTCTAAAGTAAAGGGAACAAATGTAATGGGGGGAAAGGCTAGAAGGTTAAGTCCCTTAGCTGAGTGTTCTAGAATTAGCATGGGTGAGTTAGTTGTTGCTTGGAAGGATTTGTTTTGGCACATGGTTGGAGCGGTTAAATACATGCGCCTCCATATGTTTATGACCATTATATAATGCAAGATGCTTCAATCTTACCTGAAGTTCCTATAGTCTTAGTTTTAAGACTGTTCAAAAGTCTCAAGTCTCCTCTGAACTGTGAGCCCTTGTAAAATCAGATAGCATTTCCATTCTAGCACCGAAGGGAAAGATCAGGCCCAAGGAAGACAAACAGCAGGGCACACATCAAGCCCTGCAGCTATATATCTGGCATCTGTGATTCAAGTGTCATTATCTGTGCTCCAACTGGTTTGGGTAGCTCCACCCCTAAAGTTCTGCTGGCAGCTTGAGATGTTGGTTAGACACCTTGGATTTATGGCTTCAGTGCCTGCACAGCTGAAGTAGGGAAAACAGTTACCAAGGTGACCAGTTGGGCAGGGACCCATGTAAGAGCATTTTGTTCAGGCATTCCTATATTCCTGTTGTCCCAGTGCAAAGTGTTTGGTTTCCCCTTAGATGTGCAAATCTCTGACAATTGCAGCTGCTTTGTCCACACTCATTACCACTGTCTTCAAATCAATGTCTTCATGTTCTTGTCCTCATGGAACTGCATTTTTTCACATCTTTCTTCTCCAATTTTTGCTGCTTTCTCTCACTCAACCTGGCTAAAGGCAGTGAGCAATAACCCTGCTACAGCCTATGTGTGTGTGTGTGTGTGTGTGTGTGTGTGTGTGAGAGAGAGAGAGAGAGAGAGAGAGGAGAGAGAGGAGAGAGAGAGATTGAGATTGAAAAAGAGAATGGATATGTGTGGCATGCATGTGGAGATCAGAAAACAACTCTGGTATTGGTCCTAACCTTCCACCTTGTTTCAAGGTACTGTCTCTCATTCAGTGCTCCATTTGCCAGGCCCATGAGCTTCCTGTAGATTCATATTTCTGCCTCCCATCTTACTGTGGGTATGCTGGGATTATAGATGCTGGCACTATTGCATCCAGCTTTATGTGGGTTCTGTGGATCCAAACTCAGCTAATCAAACTTGCTCTGCAAGTGCTTTACCTACTAAGCCATCTCCTCACCCAGTACATTACTTTAAAAATTATATTTGCAAGTGTGTATATATGGGCATGCCAAGGTCTCTTGCTGCAAATGAATGCCAAACATGTCACTTTTTGCATCTGACTTTTTGTGAGTGGCAGGGGAATTGAATTTGGGTCAGAAGGTTTTGCAAGCAAGTACCTCTAACCACTGAGAAATCTCCCAGCCCCAATATATTACATTTGATTTTAGCATTTATCAAATTTTAAGGATTGAATGAACATAGTCAGATGTTTTGCCAGAATATAGTATGAAAGATCTCTAGTACACTACCTGACAGAGTCCTTGTTCCCCTCTGAAACCTCATGAGCATAGCATTTAATATTTATATTGGCATTCTGGTTTACAATGCTCCAACTAGAATTACCCACTAAGTTCTGCTTCAGGCATTCTAGGGTTTCTTCAGTCTGTAGCTCCAAAATTCCACATTCCTTTTGCAAACCCATTGCAAAAGCTAACAATCCACTTGGTTAAGTTTGTTTACAGCAAAGACCCTACTTCTTGCTACTAATTTTCTGTGTTACTTTTCCCTTCATGTAATAAAATACTGGAAAGAAGCAAATGAAAGGAGGAAGAATATCTTGGCTTACAGTTTTAAGGAAATGCAATCCATAATGGTGAGGAAGGCATGGTGTTGGGGTATGGGGGCAGGAGCATGCTGCTGCTAGCTACTTCTATATGGTGCCAGTCAGGGATCCAGAGTGGGCTGTATCCTATAAGCCCTGCCCCTACCATGCTACATCTGCCAGTTAGGCCTCATGTCCAACAGGTTCCACAACTTCCCCAAAACAGCACCACCAGCTCAGGGCAAATGTTCAAACACAGAAGACTGTAGTGGATATTTTCACATTCAAACCAGTAACATTGGGGATTGGAGAAGATGGATCTAGGCTTGAATCTTGTTTCTGTAGCTGGGCATGTTGGAGCACATCTATAATCCCAGCATTTGGGAAGCTGAGGCAGGAGGATTGTCAGTTTAAGGCTAGCTTGAGTTATATGGTCAGGATCTGTTACAACACCTCAGCTCCTTCCCCAAACCCCAGTTTCTGTCTTGCTAGAGATGTAGCACTTGTGAAACGCATTCTTGAAACCCATTTTCCTCATGTTTAGAATTGAAACAAAATTCTTGAGTGTGGAGTTGTTCTGTGACAGTAATTCTTATGCATGGTCCCTGGGTAGAAATGAAAATTCTCTGATGGCTATGTTTTTGTTAGCCATTTGTATTACTTTTGATAAGTGTCCAACAAGTTAGCCACTTATTGATTGGATTATTGTTTTTCCATTGGCTTTTAAAAATTAAAAATAATGTTTAAAAAAGAAAGGAAAACTTAAAAAGTAATATAAATCATATTCTGGGGGTCAGTGCATTTCAGTCTTTGCTGTGTTGTTTAATGTCATCAGCTGATGTTAAAAAATTAACACCCTATCAAAATATACATTTTCCATAGTGGATTATTCTTTTGATGTTTAAATTTTTTAAGTTCTCTGAATTTTGGATATTAATCTTACATTGGATGAATTGCTGGCAAGAGTTTTCTCTCTTATTTTATGCTACCTCTTTACACTACTTACTTTTCTTTGCAGAAATTTTTTAATTGATGTGATGTCATTTGTCAATTCGTGTTACTATTTTCTGACCTACTGGAGTCCTAATCAGAAAGTCTTTGTTTATGTCTCTATGTTTTCTTTTAATCAGCTCTCTTTTTTAAAAAGAAGGTAGAGCATAGACATCTTGGAGTTGTACTCTATACACACATGCTGTGGCCTATGTGCCCGTACACACACACACACACACACACACACACACACACACACACACACACACACACTGCTGCATTTGCCTTTACATGGTTTCTGGGGGGATCCAAAATCAGACATTAAGCTTGCAAAATAAGAACTTTTACCTACTGAACCATCTCTCCAGATCCCAGACCCCTCTAGATAACTTGGGAAACCCTACTTGCCCTTCAAAACTCAGCTCAAGACTCCCATCCTCTCTGGGTAAAATCTCCACCATGTTTTCAGAATGAGGTAGTTATTCTCACATGTATTCCCACAGCTCATGGAAGCACTGTTTAGGAAAAGGTTTGAAGGATCAAAGCCAGCCTCCAACAAGTACTGGCTGTGACTTCTTTTTTCCATCTGTTCAAGGGGTTGAACAGTACTTGGAATGAGAGTTCAGTGAGTTAATATCAATAAAGAACTTAGCATTTTGCTTAACCCAAACATCTCAATTACCTTTGTTGTCATTATTCTATTTTATTTAAAAAATAGTTTTAGTTGTTTATATAAGGGGGAGAGAATGGGCACACCAGGGCCTCTTGCCATTGCAAACAAACTCCAGATGCATGACCACTTTGTGCATACGGTTTTATGTGGGGACTGGGGAATTGAACCAGGACCCGCAGGTTTGCAATCAAGCACCTTTAAGTGCTGAGTCATCTCTCCAGCCCTATTCTATCTTTTTAAATTGTTTTTGGTGCTGAAGCTTGAACCCAGGACTTTATGCATGATAAGAACACAACCACTGACCTACATCCTAACTCCATTTTAATTTAATAAAACATTAAAATTTTCCCTATGTGTAAGATGTGAGTCTTAGTGATTTGAATTAGCCTGCTTCCCTTCCCTATAGTAGAACCGTATATTTAGCATGTAGTTGCCAGAGTTGAATTGTATGCATCTGTTTATACATTAGACTATGAAATTCTTGGCAGGGGGTAGGGGCTAGGTACTGCCTGCATCTTGTCACCTGGTCTGATTTATTTTAAGTTATAGTATATTACTTAAGTGGAGGAAATCCCAAGGCAACATTGTTGGGCTTGAATTCATCCCAGTACAGCATAAAGTCAGCGGTTATATCTCTTTTCCATAAATATTTCATGTGTTTAGTGAAAATTGTACTACCTATGCTCACTGAGAAGCGAATAAAATAGCAACTTAAATCCTGACCCCTGCCAAAACTTGTGGAAATACTGGCTATGCCCTGATATGGCCACAGGGAGGTAGCAGAGAAGTAGGGATGAACAACTTGGCTGCTATTTAAGAAAATCCATTGCAACGTGGATAGCTATCTAGATGGCTAATCTCAGATAGTTTTTTTTTTTTAATAAGAACAAGAAAATATTAAACCTCAACACTTCAAGTCATGAGTAAAAAGAAAACAATATTTTATAAATTAATATGTGCATACTTAGTTTTCAGATTTTGATCAGTTGAGGAGAGGCAGGCAGACTGAGGAAGCAAAGAATGAGGTGAGAGTTTCCCAGGCCCCAGATGAAGTCAGGTCCATGATGGGGCAGGGATGTAGCTCCCTAGTTGAAAGCACAATTCTAAATCTAATGTAATGACTAAATTAATTAATGTAAATGTAATGTAAATCTAATGTAAAGCCTAAATCTAATGTAATGACTCTTTGACCAAGTTAGTGGGTGTGCCCAAAATGTAATGAGATTTATGATGAACCAGGTTAGTCTTGTACTTTTTTGTTTGTTTGTTTGTGTTTTGTTTTTTGAGGTAGGGTCTCGCTCTAGCCCAAGCTCTGTGTGCCTGTAGGATTGGGATATAATTATAACCACAGATGCATTAGCTGCTGTGGTTGTGGGCGTTCCTGGCCTTCTAGGTTGGTGTCTGGTATGTAGTATAATATAGAGGTCAGAGTTCTTTTACTACATACTCTGCTTTGTCTTGTTACTGAGACTCAGGGGTGGTCAGAGTTTATCTATTTGCTCCTCTTTCCCCTCAGAGTCCCCACTGGTTTGGGTTGTAGGGTTCCCCTTATTACCCCCCTATTAGGTGCTGGCAAGTGCCTGACAGTGATCTATTGTTGTCTAGTTATGGTTGGACTCGGGCCCCATGGGGAGTGTTCAGCCTGCCTCCCTCCCAGTGGAATGAACACCAGGTTTGACCTTAAACGGAGATCTTTCCTTTTGGGGTGTCCTGCCCCAAGGCAGGCTCAGATCTTTACCCGTCTGGATCCCTCTGTATGTGACTGTTTAGTCTTAGAGCCACCACATAGGCCCCTGTCCCCGATTGGTATGCCGCAGTAGAAACAGCTCCAGCACCCCAAACTATAGAGCCCAGTGATTTTCCACCAGACTGCTGCAAGCAGATCTGGAATGCTACCTCCCCCACTTGGGGCAGAGACTAAAGGCTCTAGGCTCTCCTTGGCCCAGTACTTGGTGGACCTGTGCTGATTCCACACTCCAACCCAGCCCCAGCCACCCAGACTCAAGAGCCCAGTGAGATCCTATATTGGTCATGTAATCAGTGTTCTCAAATTCCTTTATTTGTTATTAAAAAAAATCAGATGCAAGCCTGATATAAGAGAAAAATAAGGGACTTGAGATGTTTTTAAAAAGAAAGAAAGAAGGAAAGAAAAACAGGTATAAGCCTGCTATAAGAGAAAAAAAAAACACTTGATAATCCCAGCACTTGGGAGGCAGAGGTAGGAGGATCACCATGAGTTCAAGGCCACCCTGAGACTACACAGTGAATTCCAGGTCAGCCTGGGCTACAGTGAGACTGTACCTCGGAAAAAAAAAAAAGAAAGAAAGAAAAAGAAAGGAACATGAATGAATGACCTAAATATCACAGCCAGTGTCATGCTCCTAATATCCTATTGGTCAGAGTTCATCACATGGCTGAGCCTCAAGTCATGATTGGAAGGCAGAGTCATGTGGTCTAGGCTTTGAATTCAAGGATAGGTGAGAAGCTGGGGCCTTTGATGTTATCTTCCACACTCCTCCATGAGTTTTCTTCAACTTTCTCTTCTTACTTTCCACCCTGAAGTTCTTACTCTGTCCTCATTGTTCTTGTGTATGTAAGGCTAAAAACTTTGTCTATAATTCTAGTGCCCAGAAGTGCCCAGCGACCAGTACTCTGAAGAGTAAAGAGAGAAGGTAAGGAAATAAATATCAATACAAGCCCCAAATACAAGAAGTGAGGACATGTGTGCAAGGGCAAAGGGAGTGGTGGAGGCAACACAGAAGGGCTGTGGATGGGATGAGTAAGAAACAGTGCCAATTAGCCTTTAGTCCCAGTACTCAGGAGGCAGAGGTAAGGAGGGTTGCCATGAGTTCCAAGTCAGCCTGGGCTCGAATAAGACCCTACTTCGAAAACATAATAATAATAGTAATAATAACAATAATAATAATAATAATAATAATAATAATAATAATAAATGGTGCCAATGGTGGTATAAAGCAGTCATTTCTGCATAAAGAGAGTGTGTTTTCATTTGGCATCTTTAATGGCTGAATTTAACCTGCAGAATCCCTTGCAGGAAAGAAGACTTAATTTATAGTAGTTTGTAGAATTTTTTTTTCTGTAACCTTAGTAGGAATAATTGATTTATTATTCATGATCTGAGCCCCTTTTGCTACCTAAAAATCCCTCCAAGGCTGCTTTATTTTATAAAGATTAAAGCTATGTTAGAAATGAGGCTTCTAGAAGACAGACTCAAAATTTCTTTCTTGAAATGCAATTACTTTTTTTTTGTTATTGTTGTTGTTTTTCTGGACGAGGGGATTCCCACTACACACTATTCTGAATAACAAGGGCTGAAAATCTGAATGCTGGGAGGGTGGGCTGGACCAAGGCAGAAATGGTCAGATCATTTGAGGACAAGGCCATGGAACATGGTGGGTGAGAAGAGGCCTTTGGGAAAGGGGCAGCAAAAATCCTTTGAAATGAAACAGTCTCTGCAAAATAAATTAAAACTCTTCTAAAGGGAGTGTTTGGAATATTTGCATATACTTCCCCACCCCCTTTTAACTCAAGCTGTGAACAGTTTTCTCTCTCTTTTCTCTTCTCTCTCTCTCTCTCTCTCTCTCTCTCTCTCTCTCTCTCTCTCTCTCTCTCTCTCTCTCTCTCTCTCATAGTGAGGACAGAAACCAAGGTCTTGCATTGAGCTACATCACCAACCTTTATATCATTGCCTTTTTTAATTAAATAATATTTATTTACTAGCAAGCAGAGAGAGAGACACAGAGAGACAGAGAGAGACAGAGAGACAGACAGAGAGAATCGGTGTATCAGGGTCTACTGCCACTACAAACAAACTCCAGATGCATGTGCCACTTGGTGCATCTGGCTTTCACATGGGTACTGGGAAATCAAACCTGGGTTGATAGGCTTTGCAGGCAAGCTCCTTAACCGCTAAGCCCTCTCTCCAGCCCCATCAGTGTTTTTATAAACCACATGAACAAGATCCATCCAGAGAAAGGTTCTTCAATGGATTTGTGAGCATTTAAGTCATCTTTCTTATGGCAGGTCTCTGGGTCAGTCATCTCTGGAGCTAGCTGAAGTAAAACAAGAGGTGGGAAGGAATTGGGATGGGGCAGAAAGGTTGTCTATGAGAACACAGGACCGGAAACTAGGGCAGCATATGTGCCCCATTATTTCTTCTCTTGTGTGTCCTGGTAGAGGTCTAGAAGTAGAGACTGCATCCAGTGAGGGTCTGGCACAGAGCAGATGGGCAATGCGTATTTTTGAACTGGAATTGAGTGATGGGATATGGCATGTCTAAAGAGCATCCTTGGAAGCAAGGGGAAGCTAAGATACTTTGCTTCTCTGACCCTGTTTTACCTACATTCAAATGGGAACTTAGAAAGGGGTCACTGTGACCCTCAGTGGCTGTCCTGCAGGAGGCAATGGTTGCACTGGGGCTGAGAGAGCCAGCTGGTGGGCAGAGGCTAACAGTAGACGCTGGGTGGGCTATGCTACAAAATGGCATAGGCATGGGGCCTGCTAGAGTTAGCCCCTCTCCGGTGACCCATTCTTTGGCTGACATCTGAGCAGAGTGACCCTACCAAGCCTTTGACCTCACTGTGTCCCTCTCCCCTTCCAGAACACAACCCCAATGACTTCACTTCCTCCCACAAGGCCCCATCCTTTAAAGGTTCTGCCACCTTCCAATAATACCAAGCTGAGAATCAAGCTTTTAGCATATGGGTCATTGGGAGACATTCCAAAGCCAAACTATAGAAGACCTCAAAACCTATTCTCATCTGAGAGACAATGCACTTGAACCAGTCTGGGATTTCTGCAAGTTTTCTCACAGAGGCACAGAACCTGGGATCTTGGGACTAGGAGGCCAATTGAAAACACACTCAAATGACCCAAGTAGCAGAAGGTCTTGTTTGGTCTCTGATACTAGGTCAGTAGCTTTTAGTTCCTTTGTTCATGGGAGGGATTTTATGCCTGATATTGAAAAGCTAATCAAACACCTCTGTATGGCTGGAAGGATCACAAACCCTAGGGGGGAAGTTACTATTATCCTCTAAATACATCTATGCATATGTATTAGTGTTGCTCTTATTTTGAGTTAGAGAACTCTCTCTTTTCAGACAGTGGTGACTGCTGGGAAGACTCAAAATTCATCAAAGTGCTGAGAATAAGTGACAGTTGAGTGTTCAACACTTAATGAGACATCTCTAGCATACCCTGTCTATAGCAGAAGAGGTGGTGGAAAGAATGTAAGAACCAAAGGATGAAGTTGGAGTGCTTTAGAAAACTGTTTCCTAGACATAAAGTGG
>PVHP010015749.1:0-36958 GCA_004024765.1 Zapus hudsonius | reverse complement strand
TCTCTCTCTCTCTCTGCTTGAAAATGAATTTAAAAAAGAAAATAATAATAATGCTGGTGAGTTTGTCTAATGGGCAAGATTCATAAACACGTGAATGTTGGTCACCTTCACCAGTGTCATTATTATATCATGTCGTAGATTACCCACCATGTCATAATCATAGCATAGCATTATAATGCCAGCAATTCAGGCAAACTTCCAGTGGAATGAAGCCATGACTGCCAGGAGATGGCATGTCACTCTATGTAACAGTGATGGAGGTACAGGGGTGCACGAGCTATCGCCCCATCATCTTGCCCCACCCTTGTTCCCTCTGGCTTTGTATCAGAGATGTCAAGAAGGGAAGGGCCTTGGAAAAGGAGCCCCACCCCACCCTAACTGACGAACCCTGGGCTCTTCAGCCCTGACTGAAAGCCCCAGAGCAACTGAACTCAGTATTTCCAACTGGAGAGTCCTTCTTAGTCACGGGCCATTGTTTTTTTCCTTGAAATACAGAACAGAAAATTTTAGTGATTTATGTCAAAGCACAACCAAGAAGCAACCTCAAGAATAACAGCAACAGCTGGGTGTAGTTGTGCACACCTTCAATCCCAGAGCTTAGGAGACAGGGGTAGGAGGATCGCCGTGAGTTCGAAGCCACCCTGAGACTATGTAGTGAATTTCAGGTCAGTCACCTGGGCTAGAGTGAGACCCTACCTCGAAAAAAACAAAACCAAGAATCACAGCAACAAAGTTTAAAAGGCAAAATTTGTTCAATTCTTCAAGTTGGTATTGCAAAAGCAAGCTCCCTGTATCCAGAGAGCATGGATGCTTAGCCTTGTGTTTGGAACCTTCTCCCAACAACCACATGTGGGCATTCAGCTTCATACAGGCACAGTAGTTATAATCATGTTGTCATTGTTAATAACAAGAATGAGGAAGATATGCTTTCTTCACCGACGGGGAGACTGAGGTCTGGCTAAGCATACGAATCACAGACCATCCCAGCTCTGAACACTGCTGAGTGGTGGAACCCAGAGCTTCCAGGAGTCTTAACAGGTCCAGTATCTTAACTGCATGCACATCCTACCTTGCAAATTCTTTGAAAATGTACTTACAGTCAACGTAGACATGAAGATTACTGTCCCAGCCTGGGCTCCAGCCACTCCATGTAGCTTATAACAGGAAAATCAGCACCATTGGTCACTTTCAAATGACGTTTTTTCTTTTGTTTCATGCCTGACATAACTAACCAAACGGGACACGTTCACTTTTAATGTGGTTTTTATTTATTTTTCTTACACTATTTCTTTGGTACTTTTTCTTCTTGCATGACATGTTAATACATTATTCAGGGCTTTTATGTCTCCCTGCACTGTCGGCGTGATTTCTTGTGTATTGAGCTACTTTATTTATAACCAAAATGGCCAAAATGCTTTTTATTATTCATTTATGGGGACTTTTAAAAAAAACCTGCTGGGAATTTCAACCCTAAGTCCAAAATTGTTTTCTGTGTTCTCACGATTTGCCTAGGCTCTGGCCAGTAGCAGCCTGTGTCTTGCAGGAGGTGTGTCCTCTCCTAGGCTTCTATTCCTCTTGTGCCATAGAAGGGACTTGGCTCGATTGTGGGAGACACGGACCTCCCAGACCAAAACCCCATCAACTTCAGGGCCTCTGTTTACAATCCTAGGAGGCCATTTTCTTCACACCTTTTTTCCCTCAAAGACACCAATACCTTTAGAAACCATTGTATGTTTCTGTCACTGAGCTGAGCAGTATTGCATTGCTGCGTGGTGCCAGAAAGGCTGAGGAAGGAACTGAACCCACCAACCCTTAGCAGCCTGTGGTCACAAAGCTCTGCCCAACACCTGCCTTGGAGCTTTTGGGGACATGACATCCTGTCCAGAGTGGGAGGAATGACAGCATCCTCATAGGATGAAGGGGCCGGGCAAGCCTTTAGGATAACCAATGGTGATGGTTTTAATGTGAAATGTCCCCCACAGCCTCATGTATTTGTGATTAGCTCTGGAGTGGTTTTTGCCCCAACCTTGCTTCCAAGGAAGTTTCCAGAATGTATGCCTGGGCTCCACATTCACCTGCCCAGCATCCCCCAGAGCTGTGACCCCTGGCCTCCGGCCACTATACACCCAAATGGAGACTCAACTACACACAACGATGCATAAATTCCCAGGCCAACCTCCAGCCCAGCTGGACTCCATGGGTTTTTCCTTCAGCACAAAGCTTCCCAAATTTTTGGAAAAAGCCCAGAGTGAAGGACAAGGAAAGGGCGATGACAAGGATGTGAATGGAAGCAGCAAGGAAATTTTCCCTTCTCTATTTCTTCCCCTGCCTTGGCTAATTAATTTTCTATATTTTGTATTCACACGCATATCAACTGCAGTGAGCCAGTCAGTCTTCCTTGTCAGGAAGAAGTGGGTGGGACCGGTCCCCGCACAGCCCAGGGGGCATACTGCATAGGTGTCAGAACAGAAAATAATTAATATGGTGACACACATGATAAGTGAGGCAGGTGTGAGCCCCAGACAGCCAGGCTCCAGAGTAGCAGCGAAAGCTCTGTCTTCCAACAGAGCTGCGCCCAGGCTCACCTGCTTCATCCTCTCCTGAGCTCCTTCTTCACGCTTCTTTCTTTTCTCTTCTGTGTCTTTTTTATTTCTTCCCTTTTCTTCTTCTCTTTCTCTCTTTTTACCTCCTTTTCTTTCTCTTTCTTCTTTCTTTCTGTTCTTTCTTTTGCTTTTTTGCCAGAAAACAAGCAGTAAATACTTTCGTGTTTCATGGGACCTTTACAAGAAACCTGCCTGTCATGGTTTGATCCAGGTGTCCCCCACAAACAAATGAATGTGTTCTGATAGATCGATCCTCAGCTGATGGCTATTCGGGAATTAGAACCTCATTAGAGCTGTGTTGTTGGGGGTGGGCTTATGGGGGTTATAAGCCAGCTTCCCCTTCAGTGCTGTGGCAGAGGTGATGTCCAGCCCTCTGCTCATGCCATCGTTTTCCCTGCCAGGATGGAGTCTCCCCTTGAGTCCGTAAGCCAAATAAACCCATTCCTCTACAAGCCGCTTTTGTTTGGGTTCTTTCTACACACCAACTAGAATGCTGACCACAACACTGCCTTTCAACCCAACATCATTCTTTTGGCTTCTTACACCTCGAACAAACAATTCTTGAACACATACAATGATTCCTTGGCATTAGGATGGATACCAAGGCTCAGAACCCAGCTGCTGCCTCTGCCTGGGGCGTTGAATCTGTGCCTCCCAACTAGTGCAGACCAGCCCTGTTCAGTGCATAACTACATCAGAACAAGGTCTAGGTCTGTCACCTCCTGCTCATGTCCTAGGGAACTTCTTTCTGGGAAGGTGAAAGCAGAGAGCTAGGGTGTTCCGCCCTAAATTGCCATGGTGTGATGTGCCTCTCTCTGCTTCCTGGGACTCTGCCAGCAGGAATCAAGGCTCAATTATAAGTGTCATGGTGTTAACTTAGACCTCCACCGATCAAGACAGCTTTGAATAAAAGTAGGTGAATTGTGCACATCTTTCTATAGTTTGGGCACTCTATTAATATGCTTATATTAATTATAGTGTTAAACAATTGATGAGTCCCTATATAGGCTGAATTGTGTCTCCCCCAAATTCATATATCAAAGCATGAACACCAATGATATTATATTTAGACGTAGAGGCATTAGGGAATAATTAACTTTGAACGAGGTCCTAGCCTCCACCATGTGAGGAAATACACTTCTATAACTTAAGCCACCCAGTCTGTGGCCAAGGTTGGGTTCATGGCTGGCAGATGGCCACCCTGTGATTTCACACTACCCAGACACTGGGATGGATATGTTGGCACCGCTCAACAAGTGTGTTTTGAATGCATGGTGGTAGAAAGACACCTTTCTTTTAAAGACGTTGCAAGGTATGAAGTGTATCCTCTGCTTCTTTCCTGGCAAAAAGTAAAAGTAAGAGAAAGATAGAAAACTAGTTACTTCCCAAAGGCCCAATTTTCAAGTAGCTTGAATTTAGGGAGAGGCCACAATTCAGTCTACACTGAGGTTCAATGCGAAGTTTATTTCCAAAATATAACTTTTGCTTAAAGTTTTTGGAAACTTCACTGATCCAGGTTCAGTTAAAACTATGTTCTGGGCTAGAGAGATGGCTCAGCAGTTAAGGTACTTGCCTGAAAAGCCTAACAACATGGGTTTAATTCCTCCGTACCCACATAAAGCCAGAGGCACAAAGTGGTGTGTGCATCTGGAGTTCGTTTGCAGCGGCTGGAAGCTCTGGCATACCTTCTCTCTCTCTCTCTCTCTCTCTCTCTCTCTCTCTCTCTCTCTCTCTCTCTCTCTCCTCATAAATAAATAAAATATTTTAAAAACTATGTTCAGATAGGCTGGAGAGATGGCTCAGTGTTTAAAGGTTCTGACATGTAAAGCCTATAAGCTGAGGTTCAATTCCCCAGTACCCACATAAAGCCAGATGTACAAAAGAGGCACGTGTGTCTGGAGTTCATCTGCAAAGGAAGAGGCCCTGGTATGCCCCACCTCTCTCTCTTTCTCTCTGTGGTAATTTAAATGTATGTTCCCCATTGATCCAGGTGTTCAAACTAAACCTGTAACTTGGATCTCCAGCCACCTGGCTGGAGGAGGTATCACTGGGGTCGGTCTGAAAACCAGACCAAAGGTGTGGAGAGCAGTTTGTGCTCTGGGGTTCCTGCTGGCTGCAGGTTTGTGCTTGCCGATTTTCGGTGCTGCTGGCTGGTGTGGTTTCTCCCTCTCCCTCCCTCCCTCTCTCTCTTTCTTTTTTTTTTCTCTCTCTCTCTCTTCTTGTATCTGTGAAAGGGAGCCAGCTTCGTCCACCATTGATGAAACTTTTCCTCTATTTATAAACTTGGAATCCCTTCCTCCCATAAACTGTGTTTGGTTGGATGTTCATCTGGGCATTGTGGAATTGTGGAACTGTCTAGAACACCTCTCTCTCTGACAAACAAACAAACAAACAAACAAACAAACAAATAAATAAATAAATAAATTTTAAATAAACCCTATGGTGAGTGAATCCATATGAAATTATCCACTTTTTTCAAAGCCTAGGCATTATCTCCATATGAGTGATGGTTTATTTTGTTATTAAAAACTGTTGGGAACAGCAAAAACATGGCTGAATATAAAGACCTAGTCCTTACACACCCACAGGAACACTAGTTTTCACAGCCACTAAGGAATAAGAATATCTTGAAAGACATTAAGTCCACTGTAGTGCAGCAAAATATCTGATAGTGAACTCACTAAAAAGAAGACTTTCATATCACCTGTGTCACTGCTCCCAGAGGACTGGGAGGGCACCTGTGACTCCTCCCACAGGGGACAGTGCAGGTGGTGAGCACCTGGCTCCCCAGACCAGCATGCTGTCCACAGGAGGCCCACTGCTGTGGGGATGTGCACGGCTGAATTGTCTGGTGAAGAGACCATACACCCACTGGCACACAGGTCTCAACAGTAGTGACAGGTACCGCTCAACAGCCTGCCTACTTGATGAAGTACCCCACCCTGCTCCACAGACAGTGAACCGTGTGTCCTCTTCATGTCCCCTAGGAGTTCCCTCAAATAGCACCTAGATCTTAATAGCAGGGGGCTGGGCATCTACAGGCTACACTATTCCTCTGGGAGAAGGCACATAACCATTAACGCTTCAGGGAACTGTTTTAGGAGACAGGGTAGAGCTCAGGGCAGAAGCCTTCCCTTGTGGGACTGAGAGATGGCATAAAATCCTGACTTCCTCCCTATGAAGGGAAACAAGAAACAAGATGTTTATAACCACGGGAATGTCCTCAGTGAGACAGACCCACAGTTTCTAACTAGATTCACTGCTGCAGGTCTTTGTTCTGTCATAGTCGGCCAAAAAAGACCGAGTAGGTGTCTGCTTCTTCAGTGTGCAGACAGCAATGAAAGGCTCCAAACAGCATGAAGAACCCAGAACATATAGCCCGGCCTAGAGCTCAAGATGGAGTTCCCATGGCTGACCCCAATGAATGGACATGAGCAATCTGCTCAAATGACAAAGAAGCCCAAATCCCTTAAAGAGCCTCTGAGAACTACAACAGAACAGGTCTGAATTAAGTTAGTTTAGGAAAAGGTTGTATTGAAAAATAATTGGTAGGGGAATGCAAAAATCTGAACAAAAAAACAACTTGAGTGGCAGACCATCAAATGGGAAGGAATAATTCAGCATAAAGGAATCTTCAATTAGACACATTATGATCAAAATACTCAAATCAAATACTACAAAATACAAAATCAAAGTACTCTGAAAGTAAAAAGAACTTAACACATGCAACAGAGTTTCTACATGCCCACCAGCTGGTTTCTCAGCAGAAACTTTACAGGCTAGGAGAGAGTGTTAACACGTTGATTGTGCTGAAAAAGTTTATTAGTCAAGAATATATATATATATATTCATATTTTATTCAAGCATGTATATATAATGCTAGATTAAAAATTACAAAAGTATTAAAATAACTATTACTATAATAATTTGTTAATGGTTATATATTTTTAAATAGGCAAATTATGATATTAATATAAAATGTAACAGGCAGTAAAGTATTAAAAAACTATTACTACAATAATTTGTTAATGGTTATATATTTTTAAATAGGCAAATCATGATATTAATATAAAATGTAGCAGGCAATAAGTGTCACGTTTTTCTATGAGATCAAAATTATCAGTTTAAAACAGTTTATTGTAAGATATTTCTTTAAGATGCTTCATTTAATCACAAATATCAAACCTATAGTGGATACACAAAAGGTAATGAAAAATAAGCATACCACTGCCAAAAACCATAATAGCCTTGGGCTGGAGAGATGACTCAGCAGTTAGAGGTGCTTCTTTAGAAGTCTGACAGCCTAGCTTTGATTCTCCAGTACCCAATGAGCCAGATGCACAAAGTGGCACATCTGTCTGGAGCTTGTTTGCAGTAGCAAGAGGCCCTGGCATGCTCATTATCATTCTCTCTGTCTCTGTCTCTGTCTGTCTGTCTCTCTCTCTCTCTGCTTACAAATAAATAAGTAAAAATATTTTTTAAATCATAGTAATAAAATCACAAAGGTTTATAGCAAGAGAGAATGAAAAGAACAGAGGATCTACAAAGCCACACCAAAAAAATAGGACTGGTAAATATCTATCATAGTCACTTTAAATATAAATGTGTTACATTTTCTAGTCAAAAGACATAGACAGGGGCTGGAGAGATGGCTCAGTGGTTAAGGCGCTTGCCTGAAAAAGCTAACAACCTGAGTTCGATTCCCTAGTACCCACGCAAAGCCAGATGCACAAAGTGGCACATGCATCTGGAATCCATTTGCAGTGGCTGAAGATCCTGGCACACCCATTCTTTCTGTCTGTCTCTCTTCTCTCTATCTCTTTCTGCTTGCAAGTAAATAAATATTTTTTTTTTAGAAAAGACAAACTTGATCTCAAAAATTTCTGCAAGAGACAGGGAGTCATTTATTTAGTCAATGGCATGAAGTAATTTGAAATATGAATCAGGTCTTTATTAATATTAATATTAAATGCTTATATTAATATAAGCACTCACTATCAGAGAACCTAAATCTATAAACCAAATTGTAATAAACCAAAGAGAGAAAGAGAGCACACAATCACAGTAGGTGAAACCAACACCCCTTTCATCCAGACAGTAAATCAATGAGCAGTGTCTATCTTAAACAACAGTACCCAATAAACCCAATCAACATAGACAGAACATTCCAGAACATTCAATCCCATAGCAGCAGAATAAGCATTCTTCTCCAACACATGTGAAACAAAACAAATCTTAACCAATTTAAGAAGGTTGAGATGATATCAGGTCTCTTTTTCCATCCACGATGATAAGAAAGTACAACCACTAAAGAAGTTGAAAATTTTGAAAATCATACACGGAAAGGTATCAATACAATACACTCAAATCCATAAATGAGCCAAATGAGAAAAAGAGAAATTTAAACCATCTTAAGACAAACAAAAGTAGATATAATACCCACACTGAAACTTAACGGATGACAGAAAGTTCCAAGAGGGAAGTGTGCAGAAGTCAATGCCTACAGCTCAAGCTTAACCCCTGCTCGCCTTGTCTTAGAACCAGAGAACTCCCTAACAGATGCCACACAGTGTTCAGCTCCTTCCAGAAGCCAAACTAAGGAGCCAGCCATCAGGTAAGAAGCTAAAAGAAAAAGACTCTCAGATTGAACTCCCAAGGATTCTACGCATGCAATGCATGGCTAGTAAGCTGAGAATAAACGGAGTTCTATCAATAAAGGGCATGTCAGCTACTTTCTCTTTACTGAGGCAAAATACCTGGCCAGAAGCCACTTAAGGCAGGAGGGGTTAAGTTTGGTTTACAGTTCAAGGTCACAGTGCATCATGGCGAGGAAGACATGATGGTAGCTGGTAGCTGATGACAGTCCAGACAGTGAGGAAGCAGAGAGCCATGGACACTGGTGCTCAGCAAGCTCTCTCCTTTCCTAGTCCAGGACCCCAGCCTGTGGAATGGCCCCTCCCACAGTTAAGGTGTGTCTTCCCACCTCAGCTAACCTATCAAGCTAATCCCTGACAGACAGACATACCTGGAGACTAACCTGATCCAGATAATCCAAGCTCCTTTCCTAAGTCGTTCTTGGTCCTGTGAAATGGGTAAGATAAACCATCTGGGGCTGGAGAGATGGCTTAGCGGTTAAAGCACTTACCTCCAGTGCCTAAGGCCCCAAGTTCAATTCCCCAGTACCCACATAAGCCAGACCCACAAGGTGGTGGCCCTGGTTCTCTCTCTCTCTCTCTCTCTCTCTCTCTCTCTCTCTCTCTCTCTCTCTCTCTCTCTCTCTCTCTCTCTCTGCTTAATAAAGAAAAAAATTTTAATCCTAAAAAAAAAAAAAGATAAACCATCTGAAGTGACACTATGCCCACTTGGCTATTTTTTGCCATTTGATTTTTTTCTGGCAAGGATGGAGATTTTAATTTTTAATTTTCAATTTTTTGGTTTTTTGAGGTAGGGTCTCACGCTAGCCCAGGCTGATCTGGAACCTATCCCAAACTGGCTTCAGGGCAAACTTCCTACCTTAGCCTCTCAGGACTGGATTAAAAACATGTGCCACCATACCAGGCAAGGATGGAGATTTTATACAGTAAGCACTGCAGAGAAAGACTATCTTGAAACCAAACTCTGATCTCATTAAAACAAAAAATTTGACAACTATATTCAGTACAACCATAAGGGGAAAAGGCCCTAATCATAAATGCTTATATGACAGTTCCTAGTTTGACATTATTCCTGTGAAGCACACTTCTTTCAAATTTAAATAAATCAAAAAGTGGATTCTGAGGCAAGAATGGCCAGGTTGTGACCAGGCCATGGGAACAGGCCTGTGACCATCAACAAGCACAGAACATACTTGGCCATCTGTGTGAGTCAAGCATAGTCTACTCACCAACCTTTTACACTGGTTCTTCCAAGCCAGCCCCAGGCCCAGTTAACATGTCTATACCACCCACCCCCCATTCATGGCACATATCCTAGGGTGTCAGGGGAGAAAGCCTTTGGGGGCCCACGGAGGCACACCCTGGCTTAATCTCAGGACGGCACCTGACAGCTTGCCAAGAGGGGCTTGGCTTAATAGGTTTCAGGAGGAAGTCTTGATTGGCTATTGTGCACAGGACTGACCAATAGCTCCCTGATTGGCAAAGAGCTCTATATATTCTGGTTTCATTTATGGAAGAGAGATCTGAGAGAGCAATAAGAGAGACAATGAAGAGAGAATGCGCTTTCTTCCACCCAGAAGCGGTGTGTGTGTTTGTGTGTGCGTGTGTGTTTTATCATTGCCCCCGCGGGCGGTGGGCAGTGACACTAGGGGTCCTTTGAAAGACGACCACAGTGGACTCAGGTATGCCATTGTCTCAGTAAGACAGGAATGATCCTACACTGATGTCCACTTATAGGGCCATCTTGAACCCTTGCCTACTCTGCCCACATTAGTTTGTAAAGCCCTACTAGCCCAAGGAGCTCTCTAGGGTACTGTTTTCAATAATAATAACTGCAGCAGTGAACAGAGGTTGTTTTGGGCCTACCAGGACTGGCTGGGAGGTTTCCTGGACATAGAACTTTTAGTGATTAAATTGCCCACTGGCCCACCCAGAACAGGGGTCACCTTAGGTGTGAGACAGAAAAGCTGGAAAGAATACATGTCTTTAAAATATTGAATATTCTTTTGAGTTTGTTAAAGCTCTCCCAGCTTCCTGGTGGTTTTTAGGTCTAGGCGGCAATCCCTTAGTCACAGATGTCTTGTTGGATGGGGGCCCACCTAACTAGCTCAATGTGCTTGGGTGTGGACACGAAGCCACTAGTGCTTGAACCAAGCAGAGCTCAGTGCACACTCACTAAAGAGGGTCTCTCTCCAGTCTTCATAGAGAGAAAGCCTGCTGCTTCTATTTCCTGACACGCAAATGCATTGTCTTTCAGCTCTTCATAGTTAAGGATGCCAATGTTGATGGCTTCCATCAAAACCATAGGACACTGCAAGCCCAGTGTTTTTAAACACACAGGTCCTTCCCCAGATCCTTGGTAGGGTGTACGGAGCACTTAGTCACAAAGGGCGATTGCTCTTCAGAAGCAGAGGAGGTGAGTCACTGGGCAGGGAGCACATAAGGGCAGGATGGATCGATGTTCAGGCAGTGCCTCAGGGGTGAGTCCATTACACACAGGCATCCAGGCCCGTCAGCGCTCTCCCCATGAGTCTGCCTTCATGAAAGCCGCTCCAAGGTCCTCGGAGCTGCCACGGATGCGCTGGACTCTAAAAATAGATCCCATAGCTGCTAGAGGCTCGCAGGTATATTAGCCTCAGATGGGAGGCAGGCTGACTGTGTGGAGGAGAGTGTGGTATTGCTCAATAAAATTACCACTGGAGGGGGTATAGCTCAGGGGTAGAGCATTTGACTGCAAAAATTACCACTGGAATAAAATTCCAACAGTAAGCAGAGCTCCAGCCTGGACTAGCTCCCAAGTTGTTAAGTGCCCATCAAGTCATTAATAGCCCCTTTGGAGGTCATGTCTTTCCAAAGGAAGACCCAGTCTCAGACTGAGTCCCTGTGATGTATCAGAAATGTCACTCCCCCTCCCTACCGAGCCCTGACTCCAACTCACCTCCTCCCAACTCCTCTCCAGCCCAAGCTGTGGAGAAGAGACTCTATGTATTCGCTTCTAATATTAGAAACTGAGTTTGGTCACGTTTAAAGAATCTTCCCATGTACATCAAAGGTGCAGACCCTCCCTGTTTCAAATCTAAAAGTAGTGACAGTAGATAAGATCTGCTGGTATCTAAGGATGGGAAGATAGTAAAGTGATCCCCAGAACCCATGGTGGGGGGTACACACTAGCAATACCAGTGGGGGAGGCAAAGGCAAGTGGATCCCCAGACCTTGCTGGCCAGGCAGTCAAGCTACTTGGCAAGCTCCTAGCCATCAAGGGGCTGTATCTCAAAAAGATAAAAATGAATAAATAAATAAATAAGAGTAGAGAATGACTGAGGAATGAAACCCAGGTTGTCCTCTGGCCTCTGAGTTGTGTCCACACCTGTGTGTACACGCACCCACACCCACCCCCCCACCCCCCCACACACACTTAATGAAAACAAAAACATACCAACAGAGCCATTCTGAATAAGCCCTGCTCACTTGGGCTCAGGTTGTGATATGGTGAGCAGTGTCGGAGAGCCTGCTCTTAGCAAGGGAAAGCCTGACACTGACCACAGCCGCCCAGGCTCTGTCCTGGGACCGGCAAGCTGACATCACAGGAGGCTCCTTAGAAAGACAGACTATGGCACGCACTCCAGTCCCACACAGATCCCCTCTGCCTGCGGGTGACACAGGAGGGCATTGGCATTCAAGAAACCACAGAGACAGTTAGGGGCAGTGTTCCTGACTTCTTCAGCACTCCCTTTGCTTCCTGGGAAAAGGAAGGAGTCTTCTTCCACCCAAGGATGTCCAAGATGCCAGAAAGAGATGGGCTCACTGTGCTGTGTGCCCCTGGAACCCCACCGAAGGACGCATGCCTTCATTCGAGCTTCAACAATGAACCTAATCTTCACCTTCTGCCTTTCTCCCGGCAAACCACTTCGAAGGTACATTATCGTTATTGCCTGGTGACATCTAATTCTTGTTTTCATCTTTATCAGTTACGGGGTTTTCTACCTCTCACCAGGCAACCGTTTCTTCGGCCTGGATTTCTGCTCAGGCCTGATCCTGGGGATGGAATCTGGAATCTTATCTGCTTCTGCTTCAGCTTGAGCCCTAGATAAGGGATGCCACCCAACCTCCAGCAGAATAGGAAGGACACGTTCTTTGGGACATGTTTACTTATATTTCCTATCATTTAGACCGTGCTCATGCTAACATTTATCTTCCTTCCTGAAGAATAACCTTGAGAAGAAATTATTTCAGCAAAGAAAAAATATATGTTTTGTCCACAGTTCTTCTGATAACCTTTCTCTTTGATTAAGTTCATCATTCTAATTTCTTCACATCTAATAATAATGACCTTGACTGCTTGGCAAACTACAAAACTCAGTGTTTAATTTTCCTGAATGAAGAATAGGCAGATTTCTCTAAGATCTATATTGTTCTCTTGAATCTGTTGGCATATATACGTATATAGTTTGTTGTTTTCTAAAAGCAAAAAAGAAAAGGCTAGAGTACCCAGCAGCCTGCTGTAAATATCTGGTTTTTGCTCCAGCAGAAGGCTGGGATGTTGTGTCATTTTCTCCATTTTCTCTACATGGAGAAACATTAGTCTTTCCTTAAAAAGGGGAGCACCACATATTTGAGACGAATTTCACTGCACTCTGAATGATATGTGTGCTTTTTATGTTTATGAAACTACCATCCAGCAAAAAAATAGCAGTCTAATATTTTGACGTGAAGGTCATTTGAAATTTTTACTGCCTCCAAGCGTGATCCATTTTGTTGACAAAAAGCTCTCTCAGGGGTAGTCAGGAGCCCCCGCCTGCCTGCCTTCCCCTGAGTTCCCCTCCTTCACCTCCGCCCACCAGGCCATCAGCTCATTAAGGCTGTCCCAATGAGTGATGGAACAGCATTAAGAGAGAATTTTGGATAAACATCCAAATGTCTGTGTCTGTTTAGGGGGAAGGAATGAGAAAAGGAGGAGATATCACAAACCCCATCTACCAAGCAGCAGGAGCTGGAATGACCCGAGCAGGCGGTAAGCACACTCTAAAAACCACACAGGTTTTTGCTAAAATGAAGCCCAGATTGGTGGGCACATGGTCCCGGGCATGGGTCTCCAAATGCCCCTTGGCTTTGCTGACTGCTTACTCTGGGTACTGCTCACACGTCTACTTAAGTGTCCCCGTGTGGCTGGCCAAGGTGGTAATGAGGAGAGGGATTTGCAGACATCCACAAAGGGACTCAGAGGGACCAAGGACATAGGCATTCTGCAGAAGTGACCAAACACCAACAGAGTGAGGAAAGCACATCAATACAGTTCAGCTCCATGTCTTACACACGCATGCACACTCGGGCCCATACAGTACACACATACACGCACACACAGTTATGATGTTATTACTTGCTTAGTCTATTCTTTCAAGCATTTCAGAAAACAAAACAAGAATCCTCCCTCCCCCTTCCCTTTCACCTTACGGACACAGAAATCATTGCTGCCCGAGAACAAAGCTGGCCTTTCACGCTTCGCTTGTCCCTGGCATAACATTAGCAATAACAAAATGATACAGACAGCAGCTCTAAACTAAATCAGATCCTACAGACACGCCAAAGACCGAGTCACCCAAGAGCAAAGTGCAGTGGCACATTGAAAATACCACCTAGATCTGAAAGGGCTTCGTTTGTGTTTTCCTCCTGCGTTCAGGGTTGCATCCCTGGCAATCGATCACCATGGTCTTTACTACGCTCTCATTTTAATAATGGCTCAATACCTCATGCCTTCTGTTTACTTAGTCAAAAGAAAGAAACATCAACCCAATCAATAATGTCACGTGGCAAGCTCCTGGAATGTTTTGGGATCATAATTATACTGATGTTGCTTTTCTTTCTACAGTGTCCCCTGGCACCAGGGGATGAAGCCAAGTGTACGGCTGCACTCAGGGCCACTTCAGCTTCTAATGAGAGGCAACTACCCTAGACTCGAAGCTCAGAGCTAATTAATTATTATATTTGGCAAAGAAGCCTCTGCATTAATATGGTAATGGAGATAATGGATATCTCTTTGTCTATGCACTCCATGAATGTTTGATTGTTTATGAAATCATGCTTCTTTGAAGTAACACCATTGCCAAATTTCCCAAGACAAAAATAAAATAAAAAAGTAACATAAACTGGTAATTCCCCCAATAATGTTTATCTGAATAGATCCATTGCCTATAAGCAAGTGTGAGTCTGGGCAGGGCTCTGAGTTGACATTTGTATGCAGATTGCCAAAACATTGACACAGAATAAGTAATTGTCACTGTGTCTAATAAAGAATTTGAGGTGATTCGGAAGGAAGAGCAATACTGGTTAGAGATGTTTCCCTTTTCAGATGGTGGTGACCAGTGAGGGGAACTCAAAACTCACCAAAGTGCTGTGGAAAAAAAATGAGCGTGGTGTGTTCAGCACTGAGACATCTCTATCACACCCTTCAAGGCACAGGGACCATTGGAAGAGCCAAAGAAAGGGGAGAAGTGTTTACATACTGTCTTCCAGATACAAAGTGACCATGATATTCGTGACCTCACAGTGGCTGATGCTACGACATAAGGATGGGGGCAGGGTGATGACATCAAAACAGGAGAGAGATGAGTTGGAATGAAGAAGGGATTCAGTGGAAGGGGGTTGGGAGAAAGAATAAAGAGAATGGCAGAAGAGATTATGATCAAGGTATATTGCCTTTACGTAACTGATGTTGTCAATAAGAAGTGTAAAAGATTAATACATACTGAAATAAAATAAATGTAAAAGATTCTGCAGGTCGGAAGCCGGTGGGGGAGGCGGGGAGAGGGGAGCAAGGCTGCCAGCTATAAGATCACACTGGTGATCTTATTCTTCTATTGCCAAGATATATGGCAATGTAAGAAATTATAGTGATGATAAAAGAAACACATTTTGCATGGAGAGAGAGAGAAAGAGAAGAGAGAGAGAGAGAGAGAGAGAGAGAGAGAGAGAGAGAGAGAGAGAGAGAGAGCTGGGCCAAGGCAGGCTGAGGAACATTTCGATAGACCAGCAGGCAGTCCCCAGGCTGCATCCATCCCTGGGCTCCTCCACAGGGTGTGAATCTACCAAGACCCGATTTCCTCTCCCCCAACAGCTCTCGTGCCGCCCTTTGATTCTGGGAATGGACTCTCTCAGATCCTGACATGCATGTATCCAGGCAGGAGTCATCCTTCTGAGACTGGCTTGCTTCCCTTAGTCACATGCCCCATAGCACACCTATGCTGCTTGGCAGAGGTCCATTTGGAAAGGTTGCCTGGTATCCCGTGCTACAGAGAGGCACCACAGTCTCTTAATGCAGTTGCCTCTCAGTGGACGTCTAGGCTGTGCTCGTATCTCACCCATGATGAACATCACTGCTTTGAATGAGGGACTGCCAGCATCTCTTCACCACTCTGATCTCAATTCTTTGGGGGTAAATATCTGGAGGTGGATGGCTGGATCCTGTGGCCATTCTATTTTAACAATATGGAAATTTCATCGTTTTTCACAGCGACTTCCCATTTTGCATTCCCACCAACAGTGCACAGTGGACCCATTTTCTCCATTTCTTCATCATCATTGGTCTTGTGTTTCCTCAGCAGCTGGGTGACATCTCCTTGTCCTCCATGATGTACTGTCTCAGGTCAGGACAGCTGTTCTGCAACTGTGCCCTCCAGCCCTGAGGGAGGTTGAGGTACCAGAGAGTGATGTGTTATGCACCTGTGGAGTGTGAGATATCCTCATGGATAAAGCCTACAGAGAAGCGAGACTAGGTAGAGAAAAGTCAGAGAGGGGGAGCCCATCAAGCAGGTAAACCCCAGTCCTCCTGTGAGGACCAGGCCAGGAGCTGGATTGAGAGGAGAACTGAGTGGCAGGAGCAGAGCTGAGTGTGTAAGAGCAGAGCTGAGTGTTCAGAAGCAGAGCTGAGTGTGCAAGAGCAGAGCTGAGTGTGCAGGAGCAGAGCTGAGTGTGCAGAAGCAGAGGTGAGTGTGCAGGAGCAGAGCTGAGTGTGCAGGAGCAGATGTGAGTGTGCAGGATCAGGACTAAGTGTGCAAGAGCAGAGGTGAGTGTGCAGGAGCAGAGCTGAGTGTGCAGGAGCCAGCAGACTGATCTGAGCAGAAGGATGTGTTGTAACCTAAATGCAGCTGCTGTATCTGTAGCTCCCCTCTCAGGCAGACCCAGGCTGCCTCTGGCTCAGGCCTTGGTGTTTTGGTTTGGGCCTTGGTTTCCTGTTTGGCTATTTCAGGAGCAATAAAAGCGCTTGTGAGGGAGAAGGGAGCCGTTTCCTTTCCAAAGCCACCGTGGGTCCCTTGCAGGCCCAGAGGAGGGGGCAGGCTGCCTCTCCAGTGTGTATCTCCAGGGGCCATCACACATCTTCCCTATCAAGAGTGCCTGGCAGCTGGGGAGATACATTTAGATAAAGCAGCCAGCAGTCGCTGATAACAAGCCCCTCAAATGTCAGGCAGCACAAAGGACAGCATTGATTGCTCCTGCCAGCCCCCCTTTTTCTTTCTACGGCTCCGCAAGCCTTTCTCCTTTCCTTTTTTTTTATACACAGAAAAGCCACGGTCTGGGTAATCCGCTGCCTAACAAGGCCATTGTGCCTGGACACACATTGTGCGGGTGACTAAATGGAATTCCTCCTTGTTTCTCCATGCCCTTGTCCTACCTGTCCTTGAGGTTGTCTCTGGGCCCAGAGCCTCCCAGGTGGGCCAGGCTGAGACCTCCTCCCTGGAGAGCCATCAGCTGCCTCCCAGGTGTGGGGCTGACAACCTGCCAGAGACTCTGTGGACAGGAAGATGATATGCTGAGCTGGGAGCAGACTCAGGGATGAGGGGAACGAGGCTGGACCCCAGCCCGAGGTGCTGAAAGCGAGGAAGATGTCCTCCCTACATGATGTAGAGCAGAAATGCTTGTCGGCCTGGGCAACTCACAAAGGTCTTTAAGATAAAGTCACAGGGGAGGGAAAGAGGAGCCATGCATACCTTCAGCAGATGGTCCCTCACCTATGCC
Source organism: Zapus hudsonius (assembly GCA_004024765.1). Taxonomy (NCBI): domain Eukaryota; kingdom Metazoa; phylum Chordata; class Mammalia; order Rodentia; family Dipodidae; genus Zapus; species Zapus hudsonius. The sequence goes on along the minus strand of PVHP010015749.1, from coordinate 19,692 downwards.
GTGGGAGCTCCTCCTCCACCTGTGGGCCAGGAAGCCTCTCCCTCCCAGGGAGGTTCTTGAATTGACTGGTGATGCTGATAATTATTACAGAAACACAAATACCAGAGGACAAGGTGCTCTACAACAGTGCCTGCTGTATCTAATTTTGCTGTTTCAAATTTTGCTTTGTGTTTCTGAGTATTTTTCATATAGCAGAGTTAATGTGAAGTTATTCCAAAATCAATTTGTGGAAATAGCTGTCGCCCACTCTGAACGCTTGCTCATTTGCTCCCGGTGTGTCTTGGCTACTCTCCACGACATTTTCTAGTGACATCAGAGCCTCTGAGGAGAAAAAAAAGAATGATAATATGCATTATTATCTTCCCTTAAATAGCTACTGGTAAACAATGCAACATTATCTCTATTCTGGTCCCGTATGCCTAAAATAGTTGGTTTGGAGCAAAAAGAGAGTTTGGGCATCAAAAAAACTGCTTTAAAAGATTCCCTTGGAGCTGGGGAGACGGCTCAGTGATTAAAGGCACTTGCTTACACAGCTTGAAGGCCCGGGTTCAATTGCCAGCCACCTACATAAAGCCAGACAAGCATTTGTTTCTTTCAGCAAGAGATCCTGCAACCCATACACCCACACAAGCGCGTGCGTGCGCACACACACACACACACACACACACACACACACACAAATCAGATCCCGATGTTAAGAGAAATTCACTCTAAGCTGGGCCTGGTGGTGCACGGCTGTAATCCCAGCACTTGGAGACAGAGATAGGAGTATCACTGTGAGTTCGAGGCCACCCTGAGACTACGTAATGAAATCATCACGGGTACCCAAAAGTGGAGAATAAGGCAGAAGTGTGGGTTAGAGGAGAATGGTGGGATGGGTTGTGGGAGGGCTGGACCTGCTGGCCTTGAAGACAAGGGAGAGCCTCCAGAAGCTGTCCGGGGAAGACTGTCCCCTAGAACCTTCAAGAAGGACCAGCCCTATCCACAGCTTGTTATAAACCCTAAAACTCATTTTAACTCTCAGGCCTTCGATAGCTTTTATGCCAAGCTCTGAGCTAGGCATTGTCCTCACATACCCCACCCAACCTTCCAGCCTTTCACGAGATGGGTGCTCTTACTTTCCCCTTGGGTGGGCTTGCCTGGAGGCATTGACAGGTTCCTTTCCTGCCCACTGGATTTCACAGGGACCCCTGAAAGCTTGAATTATGTAACAGGGAATAAAGAATTGAGAGCACTCATGGAATAGCAGGCTACTAACCAGAGGCATCACTCACTAGTTAATGAAATCAAAAGTCTGTTGGCACATCTCTGAGCTATTGAGAAGCCTTGTCAACTGTCACCACCATGCGATATTGGATTTCCTAAATGATGTTGTGGAATGCCTCGGATGCGGCATTCGCGGGGAATTCCTCCAACCAAATTTGACATTTATAATGTCCGCCCAGGAATAGCCTCTCCCTAATGATACCACATCACTACGTGTCACAGAAATCAAAAGTGACACGTATAATGGAAACGCTATCTGTAATGTGAAGGCTGGAGGCTGTTTCCCATAGAGTCACAAGAACATAAGAAGTCAGGGATGGACAACCAGTGGAAGCTCTCAGGGGGCTGTACCCATGCAGTGTGGCCATTAATCTCTTCAAGAATGGATACTCAGGCTGGAGAGATTGCTCGGTGGTTAAGATGCTTACCTATGAAGCACAAGAACCCAGGTTCGATTTCTCCAGTACCCAAGTATAGCCAGATGCACAATGTGGTGCATGCATCTGGAGTTCATTTGCAGTAGCTAGAGGCCCTGGCATGCCCATTCTCTCTCTCTCTCTCTCTCTCTCTCTCTCTCTCTCTCTCTCTCTCTCTCTCTCTCTCGTAAATAAATAAAATATTTTTAAAAGAATGGATACTCCAAAAAGCCCTTCAGTATATCATAAAGATTCTCTGATTAGCCTCGCTACGTTCTTTAATGACAATACCATATAAGAAAGTCTATGACAGAGACAACAAGGCACCCACCCAACAAAAATGTGTTCTTTCTTCCAAGGTGTGCTGCAGGTAAGTGAAGATTAAGCAAGGACCACATTTCCCAGTTCTTTCACAGAGCCATGACGCTACATGGGTGTCTTTTCTGAGCTGAATGCAGGTATTAATGCACTTCCCCGCCTTTTCCTTCCCCTCTTCAGTGAGCATGGATACCTCATCCAGAAGAGAGAGGAGTTGTAACAGGACAGCTTGGCTCCCTGCATCACCATTGGAACACAAACCTGCTAAACACACTAGCTGCATTATTACATAGGCAATAGATTCTATTGTGTTGAACCACTAGGATTTCAGGGTTCCTCCATTAGAGCTGGCAGCTTTATTGTAATTCAAATGTGCCTTGCAAAGATCCTGAGAAGCATGGCTTCTCAGGTTTGGGGCTCTGGTCTACTTGTCAGTGCCAGGAAGGAACACTGGAAGTCATTTCCATGTGTGGTAGGTAGCAAGAAAGCTCCCCTATCCATCGTTATCTTTCTCACAGAACCTTTGCCAAAGTCATTGAGGTCACCAGTCATTAGAGCTCAAAGTTGTGTCTGTTGGTCTGGAATTGATTTTGATCCCGAAAGGACTGTAAGGTGCATATCATGTGCTTCCCCCCAATCAATATAGACTTCACAGGACCTTTTTAGGGGCTGCCTCATAAGTGATATGCTCTTAAAACCATTTGACATCCTCCTGATTCCCGCTCAGAAGTATTCCACAAAAGCACTGTGCTATTGGTATGATTCACAACATTCCAGATTGGAAGCAAACAGTAATTCCTCAAGGAATATTCATATATACCAGCTGGCTTTCAAAGTATCATGGGAGTTGTTTAGGATGTGTGACTGCACCGTCATACCCCGAAGCCAGTTAGGCTGGAAGGATGAGAAGGTAAGCAAAGCACTGACCATCTTGCTATATGCACTGGGCTTTGCACCCAGGGGAAATTTGGCTTATCCTCAGCTGGAAGACCTGTTTCCAAATAGAGTTCCTGTTTCACCTCCAAAGTGATATTGACCAACAGGGTTTCTTATTTCTCCTGAGGAACAGTTATTTCAGCCTTGGTCTTTGCATCCACCAGCAGCTCCAGGGGACCCTTGGCCTCTAGGCTTTATGACCACTGTCAGTGGTATATGAAGTCACCCTGTGCCCACCCACACCCTGTGCCTTCCCCTGAAGTTCTGGAAACCCTTCTTGTCCACTTAGGACATACCAAAGTATTGGGACACTTGTCCCTAAAGGGTGCTATCAGTTTTTCCAGCTCCTCCAGCCCTCCTCTGTCTTCCCCAGCTCTTCCCTGCTGGATTCCGTGGACTCCAGGCAACCAAGTTGTCATCATCATATTAACATATTATTATTATGTTGATCTGTAAAGATGGGCACGTGTGAGCAATTTCGTGTGATGTGAGTTAACATTCACATGAAATGCAAGGCATTTTTAAACCAGGAAAGTAAATAAGACATCAACTGTCATAACAGTTCCAGCACATCAGGATGCCAGAACATCTGGGCGATTATACACGTCCTCTATCACAGAGTATCAGGGGCCCGTTCCCCCTCAGCCAGCCATCCCAGCCCCTCCTTCCTGGAAACATCTATATACAGAAGTACATTGTAAGTTTTGAAATAGATGATAAAGCTATATTTTATAATCCAAATTATTCTTTGAAAAATTAAACTCCTGTGATAAAAACTGAAAGTACAGATTAAATAAAATGTAACCTGATGTATCCCAGAAATACCACAATTTTAAATAATGTCAGGCTCCGCGAAGCTCATTCAGTCTCCTGAATAGTCTTATATAAATTTGAAGACCAATTTTTTTCTTTTTCTTTTCTTTTTGATGTGCTTGTGTGCATATATGCTTGTGCATATTTGTGGGGGGTCGGAAGTATTTTGGGGTGTGCACATGCATGTGGAGCACAGAGAACAATCTCAGGTGTCACTTCTCTCATGCATCACCCACGTCTTTTGGAGACAAGGTCTCTCCGTGGCCTGGATCTTTCTAAGTAGGCTTCACTGGTTGGCCAGTGATCCCTGAGGATCTGCCAGTCATTGCCCCCTCAGCACTGGCATTATAAGTGCATGCACTATGCCCAGCATTTTTAGATGGGTTCTGGGAATCAAACTCAGGTCCTTGGGCAAGCATGCTCCCTGTTGAGTCATTTTTCCAGAGCCTTTTACTAACATTTTAAAATTAAGAACTTTAAAACATGCACATACCATAATGTTTTCCTGTTCCCATCCTGTTTCCCTCTGTTGTTCTCCGTCCTCACTCTGTTCCTACTGAGCACCCTCCTCTGTTCACAGACTTCCCCTCAGGTTTCCTGTCTCCTTCCCTTTGTCGTCATCCTCCATATCAAAATGTCAATGGGCCCAGAACTGTGCAGGTCTTGTGGAGATCAAAACAACCACTGTGAGGTCATGAATGCACTGGTCAGTTCATGTCCAGAGGACAGTGTCTCAAAGTATTCCTTCCAGCCCTGTGTCTCTTACCTTCTTTCCACCCCCTCTTCCACAATGTTCCCTGAGCCTTAGAGAGAGTAATGGAGATGTTTCATTTAGTGCTGAGTTCTCAACAGCCTCTGAATTTTAGCTTTCATGAGATTTGAGTCTCCTCAGTTGAAGACCAGTGTTTAATCCCCGCCATAAGCTACTGCTCCCAGGACCCAGCACCTTTTCTAGAAGGTCCACAGTCCTTATGAACAAAAGTAATCCAATTATTTCAAATGAGAAAATCTGTAATAGTTTAATATTCATTTCAGTCAAAATGTAGCTGATATAGGCTGTGCTGATCCCCACCTCGGCAGATGACGTTTTTCTTACACAACAGGGACCATAGTGTTTATTTCAAGCTACCTTACAGTTTCTCACCTGCACATGACCAGGTAAGATCCTTAGAAAACTAGACAAGAACTAAGCATGAACTTGCTGTAAGAAGGGGAATGGAAGCCAACCACGCCACAATCCTCAAACCCAACGAAGCTTCTCTGCAAACCTGTGTCTACTTCATGCAACTTCCAACTCTCACTTCTGAACAATCAGAGGGAGAACCTGGTTTCTCCTCCCCATCAGTAATTTACAGGCTGTAGAAGGGAGTGTTTCATTAAGCTTGGAAAAGAGCTTGGTATAACTTCTCAGCCTTTTGGGTAAGATCAAGTGAAAGAGCTTTGCTTTTTAAAGAAAAAAACATTTAATTCTTCTTTTAATAATAGTCTGCTGATATGTGTGTTTTTACAGTTAGCAGTTCAAAAGTGCACAAGGGAGCCCTTACATTCCTATCAGGACCACACCAGTTACCCTGGAGACCTGAGCATCCAATTCTGCAGGCTGTCCAGCCCCACAGAAACAACATCCTAGTTGAACTGCAGCCTGTAGTGCCTGAACACGACACCCATGACTCTCTTTCCTCAGCGCAAGTGACCAGTGGGGATGAGGTTAGGAAAAAGGCATCATCCTTTGTCTGCTGACCTTATACAGACATAGCCAGACGTCACCATTACCCCAGCCATGATGCGGGATGGAGAACCTACAGCTTACAAGATGGGGATTACCCTGAGTCCTGACCAGGTGTCACCTATGTGTCAGGTAAGCCCAAGGATGTGTCCCCAACATTCACGACTGTGCCCTCCCTGTCTGGAGGGAGGAGAAAATTCTGCAATTATTATTCAGATGAAGTTACAACCGATTTTTATCACCAGGTGGAACAGAACAGAAAGCCAGGGATCTACTGAAGTCATCTCACTCAAAGAAAACCTGTAATTAGTATTTGGTGTGTTGGTTTTTATAAGGAGACTGTGTCAGTCTGATAAAGCCACTCCAGACCACAGTGAAGTGACTTCCTATTTTAAATCCCTCCTTCAAGGAGCTTGCTGCCAAGCTTAGGGCATCATTTGGATGGACAGCACCCCTGCTGAGGGGGGCATAGGTCTCCCTTGGAGAAGCAGGTCTTGGTGTGTGATCCACCAGGCTGGATTTGCATGTCTACTCTCCAGCCTCCTGCACATAGGGGCCTCATCACATCCCCACCTACAAAGGCCAGGTTCTCCCATCTTCCTGTCCCTTCCTCTACAGCTCTGTCCTGCAGAGTGGGGATCGCAGAGGCCACCAGGAGGCCTCAGCCATCAGTTGTGTGGGATTTCCCTGTGAAAGAGAGAGAGAGAGACTTTGACAGAGAAGCATGGGGGAGGCCCAGCCCTGCTGGGAGCCATAACGCACCTTATCTCCATTGTCACAGGTCTGCATGTTGCACATGGCAGACATCTTTCCAGTTAATCACAATTTTGCTTCCCGGAGCTTCACACAGGCAGCAGGAAGTCATTTGGAAAGAGAAAGCTTATACTGAACAAAATGAATGGTTTGTAGTCTGACCTGCTATATAACATGGTGATGATATTAAACACAATACTGGAGAAAGCTGGGCTTTGTTTAAACTAGAAACTATACTTCTTCCAGTATCAAGCTGGAGCAATCATTTTCTTACCTAGGAGATGGGATTAATGATATAATTACCACACTTATGGAGTTACAAGAATTGATTGAAATAATTCATGCAAAATATTTAGCATAACATGTAATACATTCGGCAGTTATTAACCATTAGACAGTATTAATATGATCATTATTCACCCATTCCTTTCTTCTGTCAACAAATGAATGAGAATTAAATTTAAAAGAATATGAGAAGTGGTGTGATGATTTGAGTCAGATGTCCCCCATAGACTCATGTGTTTTAAATACTTGGTCCCCACCTGGTGGCAATTTGGGAGGTGGAGCCTTGCTGGAGTAGGTGTGTTGTTGGGGTGGGTTTAGGGGTGTTATATCCAGTTCCCCCATGCCAGAGCTCAGCTCACTCTGGCTGCTTTCTGACAGAACTCTGCTCTATCATCCTGCCCCGCTGAAACTTGCTCTGGAGATTGAAAACTAAAATAAACCCTTTCCTCCCATCTGCTGCTTTTGGTGGGGCATTTTGTCCCAGTAACCCAAGAACAACTACAATACTTCAATAAGTCCCTTGCACATAGTAGGTCTCTTGTTCCCCTTGGACTCATGTGCTTGGGCACAAGACCCCAGCTGATGGTACTGTTTGAGAAGGTTGTGGAGTTTTTGGGAGTGGGGCCTTGGGGGAAGAGGCAGAAGGTGGGAGGTGGGGTTGAGATTTTATAGCCCCACCCACTTCCTGTTTGTTGATCTTTGCTTCCTTACTGACTGCCATGTGACCAGTTAAACCTTCTGTTCCTGCTGTGGGGCCTTCCCTGTCACATGGAATAGATACCCCTAGAACTCTAAGCTGAAATAAACCCTTTCCATCCTTAAGTTGCTTCTGGTCAGGCATCTGTTCTCAGCAATGAGAAAGTTTCTCATTGTAACTGATATAGAGCTTGACACAATTCGTTTCCCCTTTCCTTTCTCAAGCACCTTCATGGTGAAGGTTACTGCTGAGTTGTCTGGTACCAGGCAAGTCTCCAGGAAAAGCAAATGCGAAGAGGAAAAGTGGGGGGAGGGACACAGAGTTCTGTGTCTGCTGTAATCAATTTACTTCAGGACAGCCTCCAGGAGCAGGGAAGTCCATCCCGATGACTCGGACAGCTCTGCTGTTGCCCTCGGAGACCTGAGAGGTCTACGAGTCTCATTGAGTTTCTAAGTCTTTGGCCAGAAAGGAAAATTCCTCACTGATTTTTCATGCCTTCAAAATGAATTAATTTTCTAAATGGAAAATTGAAGTAATTAGGTTATAGATGGAGTGACATTTGCAAAGGTGAAAAGCAAGGAAATTTTTATAGCCTTTATTAAACACATATTAGGTATATTAAGCAATATGGAGTAATTACTTTTATTCCCCCAAATGTGATTATTCCTTTCATGCCAAGACAAGTTCAATCTCACAAAGACCCAATAGACTCTGAAAATTCCACAAGCACCTGCAACCCTGGCCTGTAGCACTTTGGCTGAAGGGCAGGTTGGGATGGGGGCAGCATCTGAAGCAGGCGGTGCAACGATCTGGTTGGTCCTCATGTTGGCATCCAGTTCTGGGTATCCGAATGGACCTTCACTTCTGTCAATATTTCATTTTAAGTGAACCAGCTTGTCTAATAAGGAAATTAATTAATTGACTCAAAACTGTTTTCAATACCACCAACTATGAGCCAATACATTTCCTGAGGTCTCTGAGGCTACAGCAGTTTTAGTCAGATTTGCACTACTATAACTAAACACTCCCAATGCTTTGGGCTTATGACAAGAAACACATTCCAGAATAAATCTGTACAGCTAGGAAGTGAACAGAGAGAAGAGAAGGTAGGGCGGGATCCACAGGCCACTTCCAGGGAACTTCCTTGTAAAGTTCCTCCCTCTAGGCCCCACCTCTTAGAGGATCTCCCAGTGGCACCATGAACTGGAGATCAAGCCTGGGTCCTAGGAGGACATTTCAGGTCCATAGCGAGCAGCAAGGATGACAGATAAAGCATCTCACCCAGTGCATTCTAGAAGGAAACAAGATGGAAGGAAGAGTGTTGCTGTGGAGGAAAGAGAATGTTGTTTTCATAAACATTTGGGGATGAGGTGGGAGTTAGCCAAGCAGCTATTGGACAAGAGCCCAAGGTGACAGATTCAGCACATGCAAAGGTCCTGAAGTGACCCGAAGAACCATCAAGAAATTATGATCCGAGTGACTGAGTGGGTTAGGTAGTCAGAGGAGCCCGAGAGGAGGGCAGGGACGGTCACCAGAAGGAAAGGCGAGCAGGTTATTGAGAAGTTCTGAGCAAGGGGATTCCCACTCTGAAACAACAGATAGACATCCAAGTAGATTTTAGAAATGGTTACTCTTCCACCGAGTTTGGCTCCCGAGAGACAAATGACACGGTTATCATATTTGTAGAGTTTTGAGGTCTAGCAAAGGAGAGGAGTGATAAGAGGTGCGCCTGACACGGGCTGAGGTCATCTTGAGCGCTCCTGTGAGCTGAGACAGAGCTCCTAGGTCACTGTGTTCTGTCCAGCCTCCATCTCTGTTTGAAAAATGAATGATTACAAAGGTGACAGGAATTGATGCATTTAAAGCATCTGACATAAGCTCACTGCTCAGTAAGCAGTAGTCATGGTTATTTTAAAAAATGACTAGCCAGACTAAAGAGATTTCTCAGTGGTTAAGGTGCTTGCCTCCAGAGCCTAAGGACCAGGGTTCAATTCCCAGTACCCAGGTAAACCAGATGCACAAAGTGATGCATGCATCTGAAGTTCATTTGCAGTGATTGGATGCCCTGGCACACCCATAATCTCTCTCTCTCTCTCTCTCTCTCTCTCTCTCTCTCTCTCTCTGCTTAAAAATAAATAAATAATTTTTAAATTACTTCTTTCATATTCTCATGTAATTCCCTCCTCCGGTTCTGCATTTTGGCAGTTACTCCATGGACCTCACCTCACGTGGCTACGTCCCTGTCCTCTGCCACGTCCCGTGATGCTACCACCATCCTCACAGGTTTTCCTCTGCTTCCTTTATGTCTATGGCACCACAGGAGCTTTGGTGACCCACAGGACATTAGGGAAAAATCAAGATTATGTTTAGCTGTCACAAATGGGAGATGCCATTAGCGTTCAGTGCACAGAAGACAGGAATACTGGTATATATCACACAGCCACATAGCCACATAGCAGAATTGCCTTAATGACAAATACGCTGTGGTTTACACACCCTGCTCATCCCCAGGGAACCTGTGTTCTCCCTGTTCTTCACACTGCCAGGGTTACACACCCACTCTCAGATGCACACCACTGTGTGATTCCCTGCAGCCCTCAGGAGCTCTGACAAAGTTCCTAACACGAAGTAGTTAAGTCATTGAGTGAGGGGGAGATTGTCAAAATGGAATTTTATGGCAATAATTTCATATGATACTCCTACTGAAACTCTGCTAACCAACGAGCCAGAGATGTGGACACCCATGAAAATGTACATATCATATTCCTTAAATTGTCTCTTATGGTTCCAGGACGTTGACTCCCAAATTGACGAAATAAGATAAAATCAATCAGTGATTTTTTTTATCACTGTTTTCAAAGATAATTAAGGCTTTCACACACCACATTGAATCTAATCCACACCTGGAGGTAGAGGGTCATAGAATCCCACCAGCCTTGCCTACCTGAACCCGAGAGTCCTCAGCCAGGCTGCCAAGATTAATACCCGTGTCCCCACCACTACCATGATCAAGGCTCTGGACAGCACACAGGAACATGACTAAGGCTGGTCCATGCAGTCTCTACCACACCAGGCAGCCTCAGAGCAAGACTGTGGAGCTGGTGTGGATGCCACATGCTTCATGGAACATCCCTCCTTGTGGTACTTGAAAGTCACAGTACACAACTGTCAATAACCCCTTCCCTGAGGGAAATGTATTGTTACCATGAAAAAACAAGGTGTCTGGAAGAACTTGAGAATTAACGAGCCTCATGAGACTGAAACATAGAAGGATCAATAGAGAACGAGGGAAGCTAACAACCCCCTGAAAAGAGGCGAGCCATATAACATGGTTACAGGTGGGCAGGGAGGAGACCCTGCCCCAGCCCAGCCCAGACAAGGTAGCTAAGATTGCTTCCAAGGAAATATGTCTGAATAGGAAGGAATGTCAGTTCTGTCCTCTCTAGTAGAATATGACAGGCTGGGTAGCATAAGCCACAGACGTGGATTTATGAATCTACAATCTGGAAGGTGCCTGCCGGGCTTCTTCTGAGGGCTCTTCCTGGCTCATAGCTTTTGCACTGGGTCCTCACATGGCAAAGAGACAGACAGGAAACCCCCCTGCTTCTTCCCTATCCTCCCAGTAGTCTCCACCTCCATGACTACCTCTAAGCTTAGTGATCCTGATAAAGCCACACCTCTAACCACCATCCCACTGTGAGCTGGGACCTCAGTTTAGGAATTGGAAGTCTTCGTCCAGTGGAAGTTACCCAATCTTGACAGATAATGACTATATGAGCAGAGGATGGTACTTTCGTGATGTGTAGATGGGGGAGACATCCTGTCAATGTCCTGTCATTGTCTCCTGTCTCTTCCCAGAAGCTTCTGTGTTATGGTTTTTGCCTGGTTAAATGCCTCTGTCCAGCTCCAACTCAGCTCCTCATCCACAGTTCTCCCTAGTCCTGCCTCATCTGTCAAACTCAAGACAACAGCATTGTGGTGGGTAAAATGCTCCCCCATGGCCTCATGTTTGTTGTGATTAAGTCCCACACTCAATCCCCCACTGGTAGAGCCTTCGGGATGTGGGGCCTTGCTGGAGGAGGTATGTCATGGGGGAAGACCTTGAAGTCTAGCTCACTGGATGTTTGGAGTTCACTCTCTCTTGCTTCTACCTCCCAGCTGCTGTGGCAAGATGTGATGCCCAGCCTCTTCTTTGCCATGCTAACTCGGTCATGATGAAACTTCCCCAAGAGACTGTAAACTGAAATAAACCCTTTCCTACCATCAGCTGCTTCTGGGCAGGTGTTTTGCCCCAGGAACAAGAAGGTAACTGCTACAATTATCTGCTTCATGGGGTACGGGTTCTGTGAGGGTTTGGTGTGTGGCAGGCATTGGTCAATGTTAATTCGCCTTCTCTGTATTTGAACATTTCCTTTTATCTCTGCCTAAGTAAAACTGCCATTTTCCTAGTGCTTTTAATCTCAACTCATTCCTAGGGGAAAAGTCCTTTGATTGAACAAATTTATATCAATGTGTTCCTGATGAATAAATCATTAACCCTCCGAAAGACATCTGGTGTGTTAGGGCCCATGTTAACCAAAAAGATTCAGCAATTTGTGAATTCACGGATTTGCAACAGTTTGCTTCAATAAAGTGGAAAAACTTAGAAGCCTATTGACTAGGATCCACCTCCAGGAATCAGCTGCCCCAAGATCTCTGTGGTTCCCAGCCTGTCCTTCTGCTCCTGAGAACAAAGACACTGAGAGTTTGGACCATAACTTTCAAACCTTGGGAACCAGCCTGGTCCATCTGAACTCCATGTTAATGTCCCCTGCCAGACTTCCCCATATAGTTATGCCAAAGCAGAATCAAAGAACTCAGCCTCCACGACGCCTACCAGGACCCCTCTAACCCCTGTGAACGTAAACAGTGCTGCACATTTGTTCAGTGTGTCCACAAGGAGATACCAGCCGGCACAGCACCTGGAGTACGCAGAAGGCTCCTTGCTTTAGAGCACCTTCATTTGATTCCCACGGAACAGATCAGAAATTGTTTGTTTCCCACGACACCCAACACAAAAGTCCTCAGTTGTCCCTTGATTCCTTGGCTCTAGACATTTCCCATGGATGGGAATTTGCAGACTTCTTACAGACAAACCTGGATAGGAATCTCAGCTCCACCACTTAACACCTTCACCACTGGGCAGTAAGTGTCCCGTTCTCGCAAAGGGGGTGAGCACACCACTTCCTCCATGCGGGGTGATCTGAGCTCACAGTGACCAAGCCCAGAGCCCAGCACCCAGTGCTTCTGGAAGTGTGCTGACTCTGTTGTGTGGCTGGAACCCCTCCCGAAGGAGTGGGCATCTGAGTCAGTGCACCCACACTGCCACCCCACAGCCAGATGCTACCTACATTCACTGGTCATCTGTTCTTATGCACTGGCCTCACTCGTGCACCACCTACACTTGAATGGTTTTCTGAAAGGAGAACAAAAACAGGAGCAAGTGGGTGTTTAAAGAAGTGAAGTCAGTCATGACGCAGATGGGTCGCAGGGAAGCAAAAGCTAGATCCTGTGCCCGTGCTCCTGTGACATGTGCCAGTCATTGCCCATCTAAGTCTTGGGCAACAGAGAACCCTCTCCACCTCCTGTCCACCCTGTCTTCCTGTCTCCACAGCTGTCACTCCCTCTACATCATGGAGCAACCTTGGCCACTGTGCCAAGGAAGTACCGAGTCTCCTGTCTGTTCCTGGAAAACCTAGGGTGTAAGTGAAAAGCCCGGGGCACTGAGGATCCCAGAAATCAATCCTATGGCATGTGTGAATGGAGTGGATCCCAGAGGAAGCCCTCGAAAATGATTGTGTCAAGGTGCTTTTATCATTGGCATCTTGGTAGCAGATAAAATTATAATTGTTTGAAGCTTGACAATATAGTAATGCAGAGGAAATTAGGAAGGGAAAAGAATGTTTGTAACCTCTAGTACCTTCTGCAAACCCGTGCTTGGGTTCAGCTGCCCTGAGTATGACTGAGCCTTGTGGGTACGAGACACTTGGTCTGTGGTGAGTGAGGGTACAGAGTGTCTGCTGGGGTACCTGATTCATAAAAAGATTTCAGAGAGGCATTGGACGATGTCAATGTGTCTCTGTCACGTTGTCACAGCTGCCTGACTGTGAACTCCCCTCACCCAGGAAGCCCTGAGGAGTAGTGCCCCACCCCAGGGGCTCCCTTCCCCACAGCGCCTGCCAGTTTCTGCCCACAGGCACTCCTCTGAGGCTCTTCTAGCTGGGGAAGGAGGCCAGGCCAAGTGTCAGGCCTGTCACTTCAGACACAGCACAGACACCCTGCGGTGATGTCACCAGCCACAGCATCTCTGAGATGTCAGGTACCAGCAGCCCAATTCATCAGGAAGCTAGAAATGTGACAGCCCGGCGTGTGCATTTAGAGACAAGCAGAACCCTGTGGATATGCCAGAAAGAAGAAAATAAAGGCCAGAGGACCATTTCCCTAGACAATCTGATGAATTTTCAGTTGGGAAGAAAGAGTGGGTCTGGTGTGAGACAGAATATCCCTACCACATGGCCTCAGCAATAACACACAGCCAGCCTCTCCCCCACCCCCACCCCCTCACCGGCACTCCTTGAATCCCTCCACCTGGAAATGTAAGGTTCTCTCACTGATGGAGAGGTAAGAATATTTTTCTTACAAAGGGAAATTAGAGAAAAGCGTGTTTAATGAGGTATTTTTATTTGTCCTAAAATGTGATACAACTGAGACAAGAATGAGTTCAGCTGCCCGATGGTTATAGATCTGTCCTGTGTGTGCCAGCATCCGGAATCAAGGTTCTAAAAGACACCACTCAACACCTGCCATCACTCTAACATTGAAAAGGAGGTGATGGCACACACCTGTCATCACACCACCCAGGAAGCCGAGGCCTGCTGTAAGTTCAAGGCCAGCCTGAGCTACATAGTGTCACCCTGCCTCAACCTCCACCCCCTAAAAGGGTTGTGGATGGATGTTGCTTAGTACACTGCTTGCCTAGCCTACACAAGGGCCTGGGTTCAACCTCCAGCACCCCATCCACGGGATACGATGGCACACATCTGTAATCCATGCACTCAGGAGGTGGAGGCAGGAAATTCAGAAGTTCAGGGTCATTTTTAGCGATACAGTGAGTTCAAGGACAGCCAAAGTCTATCACTCCATAGCAACCCACGCTAGCCTCCACTCACACCTTGGGAACTTTGTGGGGACTGGACGTCCCACATGGCAGCAAGGTGCACGTAGAAGGACCTCAGCCTAAGTCAAATCCTGGAGCAACACTTAGATCAACCCAGCAGTCCACACACCATCCTGATGGTCTGGACTGGGCTGGCTCACTGCTACCACAGAAGAGAGTCCTCTGAGCTCGTATCTGTAAGCTGGCCAGGAGGCACACCAACATCCATGTGACTAGTAGTGAGCCAGCAGCTCTTTACCAGAGGACTCGTCCTTGCAGCCCCGTGAGACAGGGGCTTTCTAATGTCCCCATTGTACAGAGGAGGGCCTGGAACTCAGAGATTAGGAACAGTGTGCATGGCTCACAGGTGGTGGAGCTGGGCTTTGAACACAGCGATCTGGTTCCCAGTTCCCATGCATCCTGACAGATGTGCACCTCATGGGCTCTTCCCGGGACAGCAGTGTGAACGTGGGGCGTGACTAACAAAGTCGGCCCATGTCATTAAACCTTCAGGCCGGGGACGGAGGAAAAAGCAGTCACAGATCCCAGGGACTTCCTTCATCCTGCCAGGGTGTCACCCTCATTCCAGCTGATTTCCAAGGGGAGGAAATCAGAGCCCGGATCCCCTGCACCCACGTAAGTGCTGGGTGACTGTAGCAGGCTGCTGTAATCCTAGTGCAGGAGGCAGAGACAGGGAAGGGACTTCCTGTGTCACCCTGGCTAGCTGGACTAGCTCAGGGGGAGCTCTGGGCTGCGGTGCGAGACGGCCTCTATGAAGAAAGAGGAGAGCAACCCAGGAAAACATGCACCACCATCCTCTCACCTCCACACACGCGTGCATCTACTTGCATATGGACATGAACACACACGTATGAACACCCACACACATATGAGCACCCTCACACGTATGAAGACACACACTATGAACACCCACACATATGAACACTCACACACATATGAACACCCACACACATATGTACACATATGAGCACCCTCACATGTATGAAGACACACACATATGAGCACCCACGCATATACATGCCCATCACACTCACAGAGTACAATAAAATAAATAAAATAAAATAAGATGATCTCAGAGCTGCCTACCAATGTTGCCAGTGAAGGGAGCAGACACTGTGACTTGGTGCGGCCCAGCCTCTGTGGGTTTGTTGAACAGAATAAGGACTCCTGCTCAGATTGTCTTCACTTGCTGGTTAGATCAACTAGGGGGAAGTCACTTTGACCTCTAGGTCATCTGTATCTCACTGCTTAATTACAGAACAGCATCTTCTCAGAATGAGTGCATGGACCCGGAGATGACTCCTCCCTCGTTCCCCTCACTAATGACTCAGCCAGGGACTTGGAAGCAATCACTTCCTCTTACATCATAAGAAAAATAACGAATGGTCTTCCTTCCTTCCTCTCTCTCTCTCCCTCTCTCTCTCTCTCTCTCTCTCTCTCTCTCTCTCTCTCATTGAATGGATTATATGGAAAGACTAGAAACTTGAAAACCATGAGCTTTTTCCTTCAGTGAGAATTGCAAGATGGCTTGCTTTGTGGAACAGATGTGTGGCACCTCTTGTCATAAGCCTTGAAATCACAGTACCTTCCAAAATCCTTCATCGGCATCTTTTGATCTCTAGTGGGAAACCTGTTATTTGTCCTCAGTCAAGAGGATCTTTCCATTGTAAGCATGAAAGGCCCCACGCATGCCCCCACACCTCCCAACAAAGCGCATGTGACATTTCCAGAGACCCCCATCATGTTTGTAGCTGTGATGGGACCTCTGACATTCTAATTTGCAGCTTGAAACCGAACCATAATCATCATGACTGCAGAAAGACATCCCTAGAAAACAATCAGGACTTTGCCTAACGAAATCTGGTCATGTTCCACTTGGTTGATCTCAAATATATGAGCACATGTACCAAGATTTCTGTCTCTGTAGCCCATCTAGAAACAATCTATGTGCTCCCCCAGCCCCCTTGCCTCCCCTCCCCCTCCATGCCCGATTTCTTTTAAGTCAAAACAAATTATTGGTCTATAAAGGCTTTAAAATGCGTATGTCCTTAGCATCTTGATGCTGGGAAAGTCATACAATCACTCTCTTGCTATGTTTGTCTCAGAACTAAACTCAGGAAACATTTCAGAGCCTCCCATCTAAACCCAAGCCTTCAAGGACCTCTGGAGTCACCCCAAGCTCTGCCAATAAGACGATGACCCCTCTTGCCCCCAGACACCTTTTCAACTGCCCTTGCCTCTTCTGGTGGCTTGCAGGAAGTTGATTCTAACAGGCTACCAAAAATGCAAGGATGCCTGAAGGTCAGAGTCCGAGGGTGCATCCATATCTTACATAGGAAAGAGCCATGCAGAACGCATCACTCAGGATAACGGATGAGTCAAAGCCAGGAACTTTTCCAGGAACAGGCTGGGCTCCAGTTTCCAGGAGCACCTCCAAAGAAGCCGTGTGTGTGAGGCCACAGTGACCTCACACATGTTCTGAGCCCAAAAATATTTACTTTGAATGCTTTTCCAGCTCCTCTTGAGCTGTGATAAACTGAACTTTAAATCAGTTTCTTTTTAAATGTGACAAGAAATAAATGTTCAAGTCCTACTTATAAATCTGTGTTTGTAAACTTATAACTTTTCTTAGGACTGCTAGACATAACCCCAGTGTACAAAAGGACAGATTGGTAAGAATAGTAGAGTTGTTCTGGAAAGTTCTGCATTACACTGGCAAGTTGCCATACTATTGAAGATCCACCAGCTATGACAATTGAGGTCAGGGATATTTCCCAAGGTCTAAAGAGCAACAAACCCAGGGCTCATGTGCAAAAGTTATAAGAAAAGAAGGAAGACAGAGGGGGAAGAAGAGAGAAGAAAGAAGAGGAATAAGAGGAAAAGAATGAAAGAGAGGAAAGGAAGGGAAGGAAGGAAGGAAGGGAGGGAGGAAGGAAGGAAGGGAGGGAGGGAAGAAGGAAGGAAGGAAGGAAGGGAGGGAGGGAGGAAAGAAGGAGAAAGGAAGGGAGGAAGGAAAGAGGAAGGGAGGGAGGGAGGGAGGAAGAAAGGAATGAAGGAAGAAGGAAGGAATAAAGGAATGAAGGAAGGTAAGAAGGAAAGAAGGAAGGAAGGAAGGAAGGAAGGAAGGAAGGAAGAAAGGAAGGAAGGAAGGAAGAAGGGAGGGAGTAGTTGCTAGTCACAGGCCAGTCAAGTTTGATGCCTGAGAAAATATTAGAGTTTATTCCAAATAATGGTTTCTTTGCAAATGCACATTGAAAGTCATAATTGTGAACATGAAATGAAACCCCATGAGATCCATTCTAGTGCCTTCTCTTGAGACAGATAAGGGGTGAATCCATAACTCTCTGGGGTACTAGGCAGGGACTGAGTTTTGCTGAATCACTGTTAAACACTGATAAAATCTATATTAATGTAAACAAAGAGTCTACTGTAAGCACTCCTTCTGGTGTTGTTATTTTATTGTAAATAAGTAAAGGTGTTGGGGACAGGCAATTTGATTCCCTAATTGACAGCAGTTAGACTCACCCCTGGTGCCCTGGCTGCCTGAGTACAGGCCTGTCAGTCAGACAGGCAGTTAGACGACTGTACATCAGCCCTGGCTGCTTTGAACAGACACCTTGAGGAAGCTGTGCAAGAATTCCAGCTGCCTACAGCTCTGGCTCTAGCGGGTGCAGCCCCGGTCATGACTTCCTCTGTGGTCATTTCCATCCAAGCCGGAGAGGGAGCACTTCCCCCTGGTGTCCTGGCAGAGGAGCTGCTGTGATTGGTGCGACAGGGACAATGCAGTAATTGGTGCATATACAATCCTTCGTTTGCATGCAAGTCTTCTGTGGTTGGTGCAGAAACAGACGCCAATTTTCTGTCTATACAGCGGGTTGTTCCATTCATGGTTGTAAGCCAGCTGGGAGATAGCGACCTTCCCCGGCTGCCTCTGCTGGTGTTGTAACATTAAGCTTAATAAAAGTCTTCTCTCAAGGGTTCTTTTCTTCCCACTTGCATTTAGCAGACTGGGCAGAGCTAAAAACGCCAAGAATCAGAGGCAGTGACAGTGGAGTAATGGCTGAGCTATAGAAGAGGCAGAGCCATGAGAGTGGCTGACGAAGATTGATTGATTGACTAATTGATTGATTGAAAATGACAGTGTGATGATTAATAATAATTGCTGAACTAGCAGGATATAAAATAATCTAGGAGATAAATCTCTAACCGTATTTACAAAAGAGTGCCTAAATTATGCTAATCAAATGGGAAGATCTACCCCAACTATGAGCAGCACCATTCCATGGGCTGGGGTCCAGGGCTGAACAAAAAGGAGAAAGAGTTAAGCACCAGTATTCATCCTTCTCTATTTCTGAATGCAAAGGCAGTGTGACCAACTGACGTCTCATACCACCAGGCCTTCACAACGGGGATGGCCTGAATCTCCTTGAATTATAAGCTAAAAGAAACCCTTCCTCCTACAAGTTACTTCTTGTCAGTATGTGATCACAGCAACAAACAACTAATACAGATAGACAATTGATGACAGATAGATGACAGATACATTATAGTTATATAGATAAATGAATGATAGATCGATAATAGACAGATGATGGATGAAAGTCAGTGGGCCTGGTTCCCATCATTGGCAGAAAAGCCCCACCATCTGCCATCTGCTAGCTAGTGGTGCAATTCAGATGGGTCCCCGTCTGTCTGCACAGCCTTCAATGGGCTGGACGAGGCCCCCAGTTCTGAGGAGATATTCTTCATGTGTAGTCTACTAAAACATTACCTTCACAGATTTACCCAGGGGAAAAAAAAAGAGTTTGACAATTCTCTGGAAGCCATGAGCCCAATCAAATTGGCACAACTTTAGCTATCACACACTTCTAAGAATCAGATGTGTTTGGGAGGTGGGGGCTTCATACAATCGTGCCTCCTTCTAGTCACGTATGATATGTATGGACAATTTGGGCTCCAGCAGGTTCTAGAGCAAAGGAACCCATTTCACTTTATGTAATTTTCTAGTATCTAAATTAACTTCACAGTAGAACTTTATATCACTATTAATGCAGTTTGTGAATGCTGAGGAAGACTCATTTCTACTGTACACATGTCCATGTGTCTTCATTTTCCAAACACTACTAAGCAAGTATTTCAAGGGGGAGAGAAAAAATAGGAAAGAACTTAAAGTTTTGCTCAGAGCCAGTCCTGATTCACCTGAGAATGACTCTCTGAGATACTCCATCTGTTCCCAGCTCTCCCCTTATCTATCTATCTATCTATC
>PVHP010015748.1:17685-37039 GCA_004024765.1 Zapus hudsonius | reverse complement strand
CCCTAAGCCATCTCTCCAGCCATCTTTTCTTACAGTCCTTTAAAAACATTAAAAACCAGTTTTAATTTACAGGACCTGCAAAAGCAGGGTGATTTCTCCTGCAGGCTGTAGTTTGCGGGAGTGGGGGTGGGGGACTAGTTTACCTAAGTAAGTGGGAGATTGGAATCTGCTCAGGCCCCTCAGTTACCTCTCCCAGACTTTGCTGTTTGCTGTATGGCTCTAATGCTGTATGGCCTGAGCACTACTTTTCACTAATGGCAAAGGGACCAGGTGCTGGGCAAGGTCTGAGGGCATCCTCCCAGCCAGCCTGTGCCATGCTGAGGAGCCAGGCACACATTCCATGGTTTCGGGGCTGGAGCTGGGATGAGAATAGAAGCCTGGCTTCCAAATTATCACCTAGCCTTTGATAATCTCACTGGCCCCTTCTGAAGGGCTTAGCTGGGGTCCTCCTCCTTGGCTGTCACCCAGCAGCGTGACTCAGAGCCAGAAGGCAATGTCTTAATGGTTTCCACACACCATGCTTGTTTCTGCACCCCTCGAGCCCTTCCTCCTATGTGGGCACTTCATTGCATCACCTTAATACTAACAAACCTATGAGGTAGATGTCCTTTGTCCCATTCCAGATAAGGAATCGGAAGCTTCCAGCGGCTTAGAGCAGGGCCACTTAACTGGTAAGTGGTCAGGCTAAAATCTGAATCCCAGCAGTTTGACTCCAGCGCCCTCCCTCTCCCAATCACAAAATTATATTGCCTCCTTTCATTACTTATAATTGCCCCAAACTGTAATTAGGAGTTTATGGGTTTGTAAATGTCTCATGAGTATAGACCATGGTTTGCTCATCTCAGCTGCCCTAGGACTTTGTCCCCAGTACAGTGCACACAGTAGGTATCTCGTGGATGCTTAAGGAATGGCTACTGAATAAAGAAACTGTGACGCTGAGGTTACTGAGGCAGGTGGGGTGTCTGAGAATGGGCACGGGAAGCAGACGAGTGGGAAACAGTGTGTCGGGTTCTGGAGCCCTGCAGGGGTCAGAGGTTCTTGAAGTCACCAGCCTAGCGAGAGCAACGTAACTGTGATCTGATCCAGTACCTGCAAGGCATCCCCCACAAGCCAGGAGATGCTTTGCACTTGGGTGTTTTAAGTCTAGAATAATGAGAGCAGTTCAAATCTTTAGAAAACCCATCTAGGAAGGCCCAACACTCATCCTGGTAGGGCAGATTTGGGCAGGAGTACACCCTGAAGGCAGGGTCTAGAGCATGTGCCCTTGAGAAAGATTCTGCACTTTGCTGGTGTTCTTTAAGTCCAGGGTGTCCAAGGAGGATGCACATGTGTAACATCTGTGTGTGGTACCCTCTGTCACTTTAAGGTAGGTAGGGAGATGCGCACCAGACTTTAGGTTCTTTCTGGTCCTTTCTGTGCACGGGTGATTGGGGGCCCATCTTGCCTAGCACTTAAAACCTCCCAACATGCTCAGGTGGGCTTATGAGGTCACTCTTCCAGGACTGGAGAGGACACAGCTGTGCACCTTTCAGGTGGGCCTGTCTGGCATGTTTTGAGATTGGAGCATGTGAATGGCATCATTCAGCTCCCTGTGAGGACCAGGAGTGCCCCTGAAACCAACCTTGCTTGCTCGGAAGAGGCTCAGGCCATGTGTGGGGTTGAAGACGTGGAGAGGCTAGGCTAGAGGGAGGAGGGAGGCGGGAGAGCCAGAAGAGACCCCCCTGCAAGCCGCATTCATCCAAAATGCATTTCCCAACGTATCCCTCTGGCCTGTCGAGGCCCTTCTGCTCACTGCTCTGTTTATACATGATAGACAACTAGTTAACAGCCGAACCTCTTGAAAGGTCTTTTCAGAGGTAATGTTCTGACAGATTATGTCAGCAAGGAGCACTGATTTGTCTAAGCATGGATCACATTGTTTCAGATTGAATGAGGTGAATATTAAACTCCTTTAAATGTACTCTTCATAAAGTACTAATTACACACTCCCAAGGGAGAACAGCCAAGGAATACTAAACAGCAAAGAAGTCAACAGAGGGTTCTTTTTATAGTATGTTGCTGGGTTCTGTGTTTTTCTGTCTCCTTTCTCGCACACACACTCTCTCTCTCTCTCCTTTTTTTTTTACAGTAAAATCACAGCACGCGAAAGAATACACATTTATAGCACAATGCTTCTCATCTAATTATATGGCAAGCATTAGTTTTAAGCTGGATGCATTATATTTTCTTTGATACAATATGCCTAAGGCATAACTCTGCGTTTATTGCTGCTATGGAAGATTTTGGTCCCCTACCCCCCATTCTAAACCCCAACTCCTCTCAATCCACCACCCCTTAACAAATTATTTAACCCCTACTGCTAATTTGCTTATTGTCTGAAGGGGAAAAAACCCACAATTTAAATTGGCCAAAAAGGGGGTGGAGGGAAACGACAGGACACGCCCTTTGTGAATTTTTAAATAAACAAGCAAGAAAAGAAGTCTTGTGGATTCTGGAGAGCCTCGTGGTTTTATTAACCAGGTGGTGTCCAGAAAACACAGCTTCTTCCCGTTGACAAACCCTCCCAGATCACACTGAATTCCTACAGCCTGAGCTTCATTGTCCCTCAGGGAAAAAGATATTTATATGTATATAAATATATATCTGAAAGGCAACACGGGGTGGAAAGCCACGTGGTGTGTGTGGGGGGATTTACATTCCTTCAAAATGCCGATCTACAGATGTTGTCAGTGCTCTGCTCTGACAGCAGGTCTTTCTGACATTCACCCTTGTCCACGGTTGAGAAAAAAAACAAGGTCAATGTCGAGATGCCTTAGATGATAGATTTGAAGTCCAGAAGGAGGAAAGGGCCACAGTCCACAGGGATGGTTAGCCTGATGCTGGGTTCTTCTTGGCCAGGCCTCCGGACCTTAGCCGTGACCTTGGAGATAAAAGAGACTTCAGGTCTTCAGGAGGTAGAGTTACTTCGGTGTTAAGAAGCAGAGTGTGCACATACCTGTAAACTTAGTATTTGGGAGGGGAAGGCAGAAGGGTTGAGAGTTCAAGGTCATCCTTGGCTACATTGTACACTTTAAGGACAGCCTGAGCTATTGAGACTCTGTCTCAAAAAAAGGGATAAATGATTTATCAGGTAAGAGTGCTTGGCCTTGTAAGCATGAAGGCCTGAGAGGGCCTGAAACAGCCTGAGTTCCATCCTTAGCACCCATATAAAAAGCTGGGCATGGTCACACACTCTTGTAACCCAAGTCCTCTGGAGGGTAGAGACCAGAGAATCACGAGGCTCATGGGTCAGCTTTACTGGATGAAAAATGGCAGATCCAGGTTCAGTGAGACTCTGTCTCAAGGAAATAAGGAGGAAGAGCAACAGAGGAGGACCCTGACATTCTCCTCTGGCTTCTGTGCGCATGTACATGGGTTATAGACATCTGCATGTGGGTAGGTGTGCATAACACACACACACACACACACACAGCAATATCAGAGTGGGGCCATGGCCCTCCTATGGTATTCCTCCTGCCCCTCCCAATGCAGCTCTTGGAGTTGAAGGGACCCACTTTTTTTTTTTAATAACTGGAGGACCTTGTCCCAGAGGCACTGGGCACATCACCTCTGACCACACAGCTGCCTGCAGTTACAGCTGGACCTCAGGCTCAGTATTTGGGAGAGGAAGACAGGAGGGGCAAGAGTTCAAGGTCATCCTTGGCTATATTGTACATTTAAGGACAGTCCGTCTCAGAAAAGGGCTAAATGACTTATCGGGTAAGAGTGCCAGGCTAGTTAGTATCTGCTTCAGGTAGATCCCAGGTAACTCTTCCTTCACAAGCATGACCAAGGGCAAAAGAATAGAGTGTCAGCTATATTCTTGGAGAGCTGGAAGAGGTTTTAGAAACAAGTCCTTCTCTCTCGTTGCTGAGTTCCCACCACAATGTCCCTGCCCCATGAATATGTTCGTTATTAGCTCTGGGTCCCCTCTCAGGGTGGTTGGATCAACATTGTGCAGCTCTGTTGGCTGGAAGTAGGTGTTGCATGGCTACCAGCCACTTAGCAGCCTCTGGGTGAGTGACTTAGTGCTTCTTGGCTTCATTTCTTCTTTGCTTGAACACTGGGAATGATGGGGTACCTGCCTCACAGAGGAAGAAGGTCATGCACTTCAAGCGGTGCCCAGCCTGCCAGGCCATCCGGGCCAGCTATTATTATTGTTGGGAAGTGTATCTTCTTGGCTGAGCGCTAAACCCGCAGCAATATCCTGAAAGGATCTGACAGTACAAGTCTGTAATCCAAGCTATCTGGGAGGCTGAAGCAAGGACCCCATGTGCAAGGCCTGCCTGGGCTACAGAGTCAGTTCAAGTCCAGCTTGACAACTTAATAAGGCTGTCTCAAAGTGAAAAGCAAACAGGCGAGAAAGAGAGAGAGAGAGAGAGAGAGAGAGAGAGAGAGAGAGAGAGAGAGAGAGAGAGAGAATAGATAAAGCACTTCCCATACCAACCTGAGTTCGAATCCCCAGAAACCATATAAAGCTGGATGTGGTGGAGTGAGCACCTGTAATCCCAGCACTCCTGCAGCAAGATGGGAGGTGGAGACAGGAGAGCTCCAGGAAGCCAAAGGCCAGCCATCCTGGCATCCACAGCACTGATCAGCAAATACGTCCTGTGTCATGGTTTGATCCAGGTGTCCCTCACAAACAAATGAATGTGTTCTGGGTAATTGATCCTCAGCTGATGGCAGTTTGGGTTTTACAACCTCGCTGGAGCTGTGTTGTTGGGGGCGGGCTTATGGGGTTATAAGCCAGCTTCCCCTTGCCAGTATTTGGCACACCTTCCTGCCGCTGTTTGCAGTGCTGTGGCGGAGGTGATATCCAGCCCTCTGCTCATGCCATCGTTTTCCCTGCCAGGATGGAGTCTCCCCTTGAGTCCGTAAGCCTAATAAACCCATTCCTCCACAAGCCGCTTTTGCTTGGGTTCTTTTTGTGCAGCAACTAGAAAGCTGACTGCAACACCCTGCCTCAAACAAGGTGGAAGGTGAGGACCAACCAACACTGGGGGTTGTCCTCTGAGTTCCACATGAATGTATGAGTGTGTTCTCACTCATGCACATGAACACACACACACACACACACACACAAATATGTGCACATACAACTCGTGTAAAACCCACACGAACAACAACAAAAATTATTTCTGTCCACATGCTGGTATGATTTTTGACCCCATAAATTGAGATTATTGTTCTCCTCCCAAAATGCTTTTTGGTCATTTGTGATGTAGCTTTCACCAGGCCACCCCTGCCATCCTGGGACACCTGGTCCTCACTCTCAAGGGTCTCACTTTCGGAGAACTTAGAATTTGCCTTTAGAGCTTGTTTTCCCCACAGGAAAATGCTCTTGGAGTCTTGGTGAGCTGCTCCTTAGCACGGTATGGAGCCTTTCCCATCCACTTTGAGATCAGCCAAAGAAATATATTAGGATGTAGGAAAAATGGCAGCAAATTTGAGCTTCTGTTCTGCAATGGAACCCTATAACACTATGACTCACAGGACTGGGGCACCCCTGGGCTGGAGGGGCCCAAGTGAGCCTAAGACACACACACACAAACACACACACACACACACACACACACACACACACACACACACACACACCTGGGTAAACTGAACAGGTTGCTGTGATGGTTAAGTTTTGTTGTCATCTTGACCTGTTAGCAATCCACAGTAATCCTGAGTGTTATGTAGCAGATTTCCTTGGAATTAAAGAGAGAAAGGAGGCTCAGGGGATTCAGGAAGTTAGCTAGAAACAAACACCCCTTCCTGGGAAGGCAGTGCAGGAAGGAAATTCCAGAGACCCAGTAAGTCAACAAGTCTGGGAAAGGGTTGTAAGACCCTTGCCTAAGAATACATAAAAGGGAAGGAAATCTCTCTCCTCCCCTCTACCCCCACTCCCGCCTGTTTGCTGGTGTGTGTGTGTGTGTGTGTGTGTGTATGTGTGTGTGTGTGTGTGTCTGTGTTGTTGGTGATGGCCTCTCTCTTTGTCTCTGCTTGGACCTGTGAAAGGTGACCAGCCTCTTTTTGCCACTATGGAACTTCCCCTGAATCTGTAATGTCAATAAATCATTTCCTCCCATAACTATGCCTGGTTTGGAGGTTCATCCCACTGGTGTGTGACTGTGACAGTTGCCTTGTATCTGTCCATTTTTTTTTTTTTGGATGCAGACTTCTACTTTCTATCATGCTGTCTCAAACCCAGGTCCTCCACTGAACTGGCATTGGGTATGCCAGCAGCCAGCTGATGAGGGGTGAATCAGCCAGAAACTTATTCTGAGCTAGCTGACAGTCTTCCCTTCCCATTATGTTTACCCTCCCAAACTCAGACACCAGGACCAGCTCCCTGGGAATGTGACTAGTATAGTTTCTTGGGATCTTACGCCTTAAAGGGATTGAATGCTCTGTGGTCATTGTCTTTGAGTTCCCAATAACTTCATTTTCCAAACTGTTTGTGAGTGAGGCCTGATGGGACAATGGAGCACACACTGGTGATTAGGAGCCTCACTGTCTGAGGCATGGTCCCTTCTACCCTATAACCCCTCTCATTGAGACCCTGGGTATGGGTGAAGAGTGGAGGTCAGGCATACTCTCCTCAGTGTGTCTTGGGGTGTGATGAACAGTGCTCACCCCATCCCTAGCTAGATTTAGTGCCCCTTATCCTGGTATCACATGTGCCCTCAGCAAGGAGGTGGTGGTCTTTGGGTCATGAAGGTAGATGGGCCAATGCAAGAGGAAGCTGAATTCTTCCATTGCAGGCAGGGCCAGGTTCCAGGTCGTACCAAGTCCTACAAGTCATGTCACTTGCCCTGCCAGGCATGTCGCGAGACACTCCCTCTTCATTTCCTCATCCTTTAGTTGCCGGAGAGTTCTCACTTCTTTCTTAGGAACATTTCCCTATTTAGGGCAAATGCAGGCCTGGACTCTTGGGACCACCTCTGAGGGATTCCCAGCCTTTTTCTTTCCGTCCTCCATTATCAATGTTATTAAAGCTGGCATCATAGAAGATCTGGTCACTCTCCTGATAAAGCCCCTTCCACAGATGTCCTGCTGGTTCTAGGATAACAAATAAACTCGGCTAATGTGCACGTGAATGGATGCATGTATCTATGGCCTCACAGATACTGCCCACAGGTGGGGTTCTCCACAGACCATGGGACCATGCCCTTCTCCTTTTCATTCTTCTTCTTATTTCATTATTATTATTTAATATTTTTATTTATTTGAAAGAGAGACTGTGTATGGGTGCAACAGGACCTCCAGCCACTGCAAATGAACTCCAGGTGCATGCATCACCTTGTGCATCTGGCTTCCCGTGGGTACTGGGGAATCAAACCCAGGTTGTTAGGCTTTGCAAGCAAGCACCTTACTGCAGAGCCATCTCTCCAGCCCTTATTTTATTATTTAAAAAATTTATTTACTGGAGAGAGGAAAAGAGAGAGAGAAAGTGAGAGTGCATACAGGCATGCCAGGGCCTCTTGCCACTTAAAGTGAACTCCAGATGCACGTGCCACTTTGTGCACCTGGCTTTACATGGGCATTGAGAAACTAAACCCAGACTGACAGACTTTACAAGCAAGTGCCTTTAACTGCTGAGCTATTTCCCCAGCCCCACTTTTCTCTCTCTTTTTTATGGTTGTGTGTTTTTCAAGGTAGGATCTCATTCTAGTCCAGGCTGACCTGGAATTCACTTTATAGACTCAGGCTCATCTTGAACTCACAGCAATCCTCCTAAGTGCTGGGATTAAAGGTGTCCACCACCACACCCAGCCACTTCTCTTTAATTAAAAAAATTATTTATTCTTATCCATGGTCCCCTGCCAAAAGGACTGATCCAGACGACCCACGGAGGAGGATATCCAGCTGATTGGGGATGGGGAGGGGGGCATTGGGGAATTGCGGATAACAACTCATTGTTTGCCCACTAAATAATGTAATTCATTATGGACAATAAATATATATTTAAAAATATACAAAGTGAAAAAAATTATTTATTCTTGAGGAGGGAGGGAGGGAAAGGAGAGAGAGAGAGAGAGAGCGGGAGAATATATAGATGAATGGATGGGCATGCCAGGACCTCTTATTGTTGCAAATGAACTCCAGATATACGCACCATTTTGTGCAACTGGCTTTACATGGATATTATGGAGTTGAATCTGGGCTGGCGAGCTTGGCAAGCAAGCGTTTTTAACCACTGAGCCATCTCCTCAGCACCCCCATGTTCCCTGTTTTAGAATCTGAGGATATGACTGTATTTGATCCAGTTTGTCTCCCAGCCTGACACAGACTGGGCCCCTGTTGTGATTTTGATGAATTCTGCAACAGAGATCCTCCACATCTAGGGTCTCAAGGAGAAAGCACATCCCAGTGGCATCACAGGCAGCATGGATGCTATTTTGGAGTGAAAGCCCTTGCCTCACACCAGCAGATCTAGAGGCCAGCTCCGTGCCTTACTTGGAAGGTCCCATGACTTTGCCTTCTTCCTCTTGCTTGTTTTGCATCTTGCCAGGCCTGTCGTGGTGAGGAATTCTGGTGACAAGGACATAGTTAGAAGGATGTGCTCTTCAGGGTCAGGAAGACCTGGCCATACTGGTCCTTGTGACTCTGAGCAGTGAAACCCATGCATGTACAGCTAGACAAGTCAGTTCAGAGCTGAAGGAAGCTGGCAATAGGTGACTCCATATTGGGTACCGTCCTTGCCTCACAGAGCTTGTGGCCTCTAGGGATTTGCTTAACTGTTTGAACACAGGCTTCCTCATATACAAAAGGGGCCTGGGATGCCCATTCCACAGGGCTGCTATAGACACAGAGACAGCACATCAAGCGTTTGATACCGAGTAAGTTCTCCATAAGATTTTCAAGTGGGCATTCCTTTGTATGCCAGGAAGCGCAGAAGAAACTGGTCCTTCTGGAGTAGGAGCCCCTGCACACACCTCTTTAGCAGTGTGTCTTAGTGGCTTGGTGTATTTCTGAACTTTGGTGGTAACTAGGAATGGAGCAGATGCTGGTGTCCATGGAGGGCACCCCAGAACCCCACTTGGGGGATTACCATACAATACCAAGGTGTTCATTTTTAAAACACTTTCCTTTATGTCCAAGAAGATCTCTTCCCTCCTTGGCCTTGGCTTCTCTGTCTTTGCTCACAGGGGCCCAGGGCTTCCTGCCTTGCCCAGGGTGGGTCACAACGTAAGGTCTGGAGACCAAACTGGGTTTGGATGATTGTCTATGTTTAGGCCATTTCTATAGCCCCCCCCTTCCCCTCGGTTTCCACACGTGCAAAATGAAGCGGAGATAGTAGTGTCACTCCCCTTACCTTGTAAAGATGGAGAGAATGTCACCCATGTGCCAGGGTATGGCATGTGACTTTCCTGGTCCTCTGTAAGTCCTGCTGAGGGGTACTGTGGGCTTAGTGGATTCTTTCCCCTCAGGAGTCCTCACATCTTAAAAGAGGATGCTGGACTCTTTTGCACAGTGCAATATACTGACTGGGGTGAAATTTCAGGGGAAAGCAATAGGGTGGCGACAAGAGATATTTTGGGGGCAGGAAGTGGCCTCCCTTTCACTTCTGAAATCACACCACTTAGACTAGCAGTTCTCAGCCTCAAAGCTGTGACACTCTGGTGTGGGACCAACAGTTGTGAGATGTATCACAGACAAATATGTTACTAATAATAAAGTGTCGCAGTCTTCGAATAATTCCCCCCTTAATTTTTTTTTTGTAAATAAGAGGGAATTCAAGGTTATTCCCATCATGTCATCAGACTCACTTGTGCTCCAATGTGAAGAAGCGAAGAATGTAGATCTGATACAGGAACTGGCCCAGCTCTGTGGGGACATGCCTGGCTATGGGTTCATGGGTGCCATGAAGACCAGGGTGACAGTTCTCACCGTGAGACAGTTCAGTCCACAGCACAGAGACGTGGGCACAAACAACTGCTTTCTGCCACCCCATAGGAGAGGAAAGAGCACTCGCTCCAAGATGCAGATCGAATGGTACTTAAACACACGCCCAACTGGTGGTGACGGCAATCCCAACAATGCCCCTAACGTGGGGGAAGAAGCGGCATGCAAGGGCCTCATGGGCTATTAAATATAGTCTACTGTTTGAGTGTGGCTAAAACATCATGAAGGTGTTCAGGGAAGATCCGCGCCCTGGTCACAGCCTGTCACATGCATTTGTAATTCCATGGGAGAGTGTTTGCACATCTCCAGGGAGGAGGCCTTATCATGCACCTACAAGGGGCTTTCCTGGAGCTCCTGGAAGTCCCTCAAGTGCCCTAAGATCTTAGGAGAGGACAGTGCCTGTCGATGTTCACTCCAGGGCTCTGGGAGCCATGGGGACACCAGCAGCCTCCAATTTCCTGCAGATTCTGTCCATGAGTTTTCCTTGCAGAGCTTTTGGCCTGCTGCATTCAGTAGCTCGCTAGCTACTCTGGGCTAAGTACCGCCTGGCAGGCTGACTTTGGGGCTGACGCCTCAGCCTCATTAGCACCTGCCTTGACTCTCATCGGAGATCTGAGTTCTCCTGGTGACACAGCTCTGCAGCATATTGAGAGCGAGCATATTTCCTTGGTATGTTGGGAAGTGTTCCTTGCTTGGGGTTTGGGGTGCTCAGGGAAAGGAATGGGACAGATCCTTCTCCCAATCCGAGGCCCCAGGGTGCTAAGGTGACTGTTTCTAGGCCACTCACATGGAGCTTATTTTGTTTGCTTCCTGCATTACTTTTCAACCCACCCTTTCGGTTGCCAAGGAAACACTGATGCATCCTGGGGTGGGGCATGGGCTGGTCAATGGGGAGTCCTCTGAGGACCACATTCAGGGAGGTGGGTTTAGGTATGAAGGCTGGGGCTGGTGGGGGAAGAACTGGAGAAAGATGGGGTGGGAAATTGGGGCAACTGGTTCCTGGCCTGTTGGATGGTCCTGTCAGGGTGTTGTGTGTCACTCACAGTCTCAGAAGACTCGCCCTGGGCTGTTACTAGCAGATACAAGACAGATAGTGCTACAGGGCAGGGGGAGCAAACCATTTTGCCATGGTTTTTGCAAGGCATGGGACATCAGTGTCGCAGGCTACATTTGGCCAAAAGTCTCTGCAGACAGACCACAGCAGAGTCAGGAGCCAAGCAGAATGGGGCTGTGGAGGTGGGGTATCTTTACGGACATTTGGCAAGGTAGCATAGAGTGGAGGCAAAGGCCCAGGAAGATCCTTCTCTGTGAGATGCGCCCTGCTCTCTGTATCCTCTAGCCACAAGCTTCCTTGCTCGTCTTCCTTCCATCACCACATCCAGTGAGACTGGGACCCTTGGCACTTCCCCGGTGCATGTTTGGGTCTCCATCCTGGTTCTCTTGGTGTACCACTAAGCAATCTTCCCCCTCCCCAGGCTCAGCCTTGCCTCTTCATAGCTACCAGGTATCCAGCCTGGGAAGGTGGTCTGGTCCTCAGGGCTTTATCTTGGGGCTTATCTTGGGGATATCATTATGGTTCCTTTTCATAGCTCTGCTTTGGGTAAAGATTTTTCCGAGTTCTGTCCTTGGTTCCAGGCTGCTCCCCAACCTGGTGAGCCAACAGAGAGCCTCATCAGAGTACCTTGGACCTCCTTGTGAGAGATGCCCCACTGGACCCTGTGAGTACCACACCCTGACATGAAGCCCGTCTTCTCCCCACCCTGGAGCTCCCCCGCCTGCCTGCATTCTGTCATTTTCCATATCACCCAGTCTCAAAACCTGGGAGTTATTTTTGATTCATGTTTTTCCTTTATCGCCTTTATCTACTCACTTATCAAATTCTGTCAGTTCTTTCAAAATGAATCCAGCATATGTCCCTTCCTTTCTTAAAAATAAATTTCATTGTTTTTCTTCATATAAAAGAGAAATATGTGCAGTGTAGAATATTTAGAAAATACAGTACCTTTAACCAAAAGAAAAGAAAATTACCCATAGTCCCTCCTGCCATGGCTAACTATCCCCATTGTTTGGATGCATGCCCAGTTAGTCTCTTGCCCCTGCTTACGTGCCTACGTCCTTGCCTTTTCTTTTCTTCCATTACCTCTCATTCTTGCCCCCCCTTCCAGAAAGGGCCTCAAGCTCTTTCCTTGTTTTTCCCTCTCCACCTTGGCCAGTTTCACCTCTTCAAATGCTGTCTTCAAAACTCTTCTATTTCTAACATGTCAAATCCAGGGCAGCTGAGAGCCCACAGGAAGCAGGTGCCCCTCTGGGAAGAAGCCCACAGCTTGCGAGCATATGGCCAGTGCCTCTGTGAGAATTCCAAAGAAGGCTTCCTTCTCCAGGGTGGAGGAAGTGCATGCTATGGTTTGAATGTTGCTATGTGAGATGATCCCCCGAGAAATACAACTATGGCCCTCTTTACCAGAAGCAGCTGTGACCACCCACACGGGAGACTCAAAATTGGGCCCATTGACCTTTCCCTGTAGAAGGGGAGAGGTGGAAATGGTGACCAGACCCTTACCTGAGATCTTGGGTTCCCTGTGTGTTCATAATGTCTTATGTGGTCTTGTGGTCTCGGGGGAGATTGTGTAGACAGAGAATGGAAGGCATGGGGGCTACATCTATGCTGCAATGAGACCCATGCTGAAGGTGCTCTGGGGTCTCCCTGCCCCTATAAGTAACCGCTCACCCTCACCTGTGCTCCGGAAGGAAGTCCAATAAACTTATTGGTTCATCAGTGTGGACGCTGGTGGAACTGGATTTTTAGTCTGTCAGGGGTGCCTGGCCTGTGGATAGCAACTGCTGGTAGGCTTCTCCCCAGAAAGGAGTTTATATAATAGCTGTGCTCCCCCAAATTTTATGTATTGAAAACTTAATCCCCCAATGAATATATTCGATGGTATGTGGAGGTAGCCCACTTTGGGAAGGGGTCAGGGTGAGGTGGGGTCACGAGCCAAGAGAGACCCGAGTTTGCATGCTTTCCTGCCCTAAGGTGCTCAGATGTGAGCAGGTGCCTGGGACATGCTCCTGGACCTCCTCAGCCTCCAGAATCATCACCAAATAAAGCTGTGCTCTTTGTAGATTATCCCTTCCTGTATATTTTGTAGCAGATCCCAGGACTGGACGTGAGGCTTGGTGGACAGAGGGCACGCTCTCTTCCAGGTAGCAGTAAGTAACGAGAGGGAGTCAAATCTGTCCCATCTACGTGGTTGAAAAAACCTGCCTTACTATCTCACAGCGCTTTCCCTCTCTGCTCAGGCATGGCTACTCTTCACTTCTCCATCGTGAGTGTTCATTCTATCCCTCTCAAAGCCTTGGTTGGAGCTGTACCCACTGCAGCCCCCTCTTCCTCACGACTCCTGTTCACCCATCCCTGTGGTCCAGGTTCATCCTTCCCAATGCCTCTGGGGTCCAGGCGGTTTCCCTGAGTGCATCAGTGGGTGGGGTGGAGTGTGGGTGAACAGGGGAAGGCTGTCCCTCTAGATTATTCAGTGCAGCCTGATTCTCAATGTCACCTATTAGAGACGCTCCTCATTTTTGATAAGGTTCATGTCCCACTCAACCCATCATACATGAAGGCTATCATTAGCTGAAGGTGCATTTTATTTATCATTAGCTGAAGATGCAACATGGCACATTGTGGAGTGTTTGTGGTCTCCCCTTGTGACCGTGGGCTTACTGGGAGCCCCTAACTCATTGTCCACTGCACAGCATCACAAGAGAGCTTTGTAGTGAGTACACCTCTAGCCTGGGAGAAGATCGAAAATTCCAAGAATAGTTGGGTGTAGTGGCACAAGCCTCTAATCCCCAGTACTTAGGGGATCAAGGCAGAAGGAATTTCAAGAGACTAAAGCCAGTCTAGGCTATGTAGTGAGTCTGAGGCCAGCCTCATAGTGAGCTCCTGGCTCAAAAACTGAAGGGCCTGAGAGACTTCTTACATTTGGTTCCCAGGGCCTGTATAAACAGCTGGACATGGCTACAGGTGTCTGTAATCCCAGTTCTGTGGGTAACAGAGACCTGAGAATTTCTGGAGTTCATGGGGGAAAAAAATGACAAGTTCTAGGATCAGTAAGAGACTCCATCTCAACTCTCTCTCCCCCCAAAAAGGGGGATGGAAGAGCCATGGAGCTAGACACCCAATGTTTCACTCTGGCCACCACAAGCTAGTGCACCCCACCACAGGCTACAAGATG
The DNA here is from genome assembly GCA_004024765.1 of Zapus hudsonius. Classification (NCBI taxonomy): domain Eukaryota; kingdom Metazoa; phylum Chordata; class Mammalia; order Rodentia; family Dipodidae; genus Zapus; species Zapus hudsonius. The sequence goes on along the minus strand of PVHP010015748.1, from coordinate 22,871 downwards.
GGACACTGTATGAACACACACACACACACACACACACACACCACATACCACACACACACACACATACACACATATACACATTCCATACACACACACACCACATACCACACACACACATACACACAAACACACATATACACATTCCATACATACACACACACAAAAAGCCTAAAAGAAAACATTAAAGAACACACCATAAAATTCCACTCATGATTTCTACTGAAAACAGATAACCTCTGCATCAGCCTGAGGTTGAAGATCAAAAATTGTCATTAAATTGGAACTGCCATTCAACACTTCGAAAGGTCACTTGCCCAGGTAGAGCAGAACACCCCCAACTCTCCACCAACCTATTTCTCCTTAAGAGCTCTCTGCTGCTGTCCCACCTCTCCTTGACCAACATGGCTGCTCACACGTTGGTATGATGCACACCTTGGCGGTTTCGGATATCTGGGTTAGTGGGAAATCCATCTATTTCTCCAGCCCTTCAACAAAATGTGTATTAAGTGTCTCTGTAAATTTCACAGCTGAAACCCAGCTGGCTTTAGCTTCTGATTCCAGCACATTCTTGAGCAAGTCACTTCAATTCTCTGAGCTTCGTTTTCCCACCTGTGAAATGGGGATTTAAGTCATTCTCAGCCCACTCACTTTTGAGAAGGAACCGGAATTATATATGTGAAGGCATTTTTCAAACTGTGAAGCTCTAGGAAATCCCATTAGCATCCTATCTTCCCGCGTTCAGGGGGTGTGGTAGTCCCTTTTTTCTAAGTGGTGGGGGCTGGCCCCTGACGGTCCAGAGGGCGTAGCAGGCTTTTGATAAAAGAGTTCATTCGTTAATAAAATGTATTTATAGTACCATATGTACCTCCCTCAATGGAGGATTTGCATAGATTACAACAAAACCCTGAGCAGTGAAATAATACCATAATGACATTGATAATGACAAGCCACCTTGACGGAGCTCCTGCTGCATGCTTGACACGGTGCTAAGTGTCACCATCGCTGCCTCGAGTAATCTTCACAGTAAGTCCTCGAGGAAGGTACCGTTCTTGCCCCCACTGTATAGACGAGGAATCTGAGACTCAGGGAAATCACACAACTTCTTCAGGGCTGTGTCTGCACAAGGCAGGAAGCAGCGAACTCATGGACGACGGTAGCATCGGGATCATCAGAGGTCATACATACAAAGGCATCTGGAAGAGTCTTGGGCAAAATGCAAGCCCGCAGTGACACATACCTATTACCAGTGGGTGCCAGGTCTAGGATTTGTCATCTTTTATTTCCTTCAGTCCTTCTAACAACCCTGTGAGGCAGGCATTTGTATTCGTTTTGCATGCGTGGAAAGCCGAATAACCAGATCCAATGTATCTGTCAAGGTCACGCAGCTAGGGGCTGAGAGGCTGGTTTGGGTCCCAGCCTCTACTACACCCTTAACCCTATCTATGGTGAGTCTTTCCTCAGACAAACAGAAGCGACTGCTGGAATACAGCCGATAGTACTTCATGGGTCTATTAGCTGGAAGGTTCTTGTTAAGTCCTTCGTCTCCTCTTTCATAAGAACCCACCTGTCATATAGGAATACCTCACAGGCTGGGGATGCTGAGGGCTTGGTTCCAGCACCCACAGGCCTTCCCTATAAACTTCCAGGGAACAAAGACTTATGGAACCTATCTTGGCCTTCCCCACCCCCTACCCATCCCCAGCCCCCCCCCCAAGAAAAATGAAAGAATCTGATAATTACTTCTATCTACCACCCAACTGTACTAATTACCAACCTATTTCTTCACAGTGTGACAGACACCAGCTCTGGAAAACACATAGAGATAAATTAGCACTAATTGGTTTTCCTCTGGCTGTTTGAATTAGTATTTAAAGCGCCAATTACAAAGCAGAATAATTGCTATTAATGTCCTATCACAGTACAAAAGGCAGTTCGCTCGAGAACCAGCCCAGGTGTATGATTACTCTGATTACAGCATATTTAACCTGGCTCGTTAAGAGGGAGACGCTGGATGGCTTCAATATGGCGGACAGGCCACTTCCTGCACAGCTGTGGCCAGAGGCGAGCAAGACAGGCCGAAGAGGAGGAAGGGAAGGAGAGTTCTGAGTGTGGAAACTTGAACCTGCCTGCTTCTGTCAAAGCCTGTAAAGACCTTGTAGCCAAGATCTCTGAGGGATATCTGAAGACACCATGGGGTGTTTTCCATGTTTGCACCAGGCCTGATAACTAGCCTGTGACTTGGGCCTGCCTGCTTCTCTCTGATGGGGTCTCATCTGAGGACTCTAAGATGTGAGTCTCCCTCCTCTACCTGCTGCCTCCTTCCCATCCCTGGTTTTTCTTTTTTCTTTTTCCTATTCCTCGAGGAGGGCCCTTCCCTGGTTTGACCAGAGGCTGACTCTGGGAAAGAAGAATGCTCAGAGGTACCCTTCGGGTGGCCTGATGGCTCTGCAGAGGTGGGTCAAGTGGAGTTCCTGAATCTTCAACTCCTTGGCTACATGGTTACCTTCTTGTTTGCGGGCAAATGCCTGACCGGAAGCAGCCTATGGACGTGGGAGTTCCATCATGGCAGAGAAAGCATGACAGGACAGACAACAGAGTTTCATCTTGTCACATCAGCAGTTAAGAGAGCTCCCTAACACTGGCAAGGGGACTGGACTCTCAAGTCCCAACACCCACCACCAGTGACACACCTCTTCCAAACCTCCATGTCCCAAAGACTCCACCAGCTGGGGATTAAGTATGAGGCTTAGTCACAAACCCATGAAACTATAGAGGACATTTCACGTTTAAATCACCACACACGGCAAGTCCTCCGACCTCCAAAGCTTCAGTTTCTTCCCTTGTGAAATGGGGCAAAAGCTCCCCTGCCCCTCAGCCCTGTGAGGATCAGGTGAGGACAGACACAGTCAGAGAAGTGGTCTTTGGCATTTTCCGTGGAGCAGCTGTGATGGAGCTGGACCCAGCTCTTTAATCTTCTCTTCCTGTTCTCTCTCTCTCTCTCTCTCTCTCTCTCTCTCTCTCTCTGTCTTTCTTTTTTGCTTCCTCTTCCCCCCTTCCTCTGGGCTGCCTCCCAGACCTCCAGGATCGCCTCATTCACACTGGAATGCTAAGACCTCAATGAGTTCTCCTTTCCCAAAGCAGCTGCATTTCAAGGGAGGGCTATGTTTAACCCAAAGAAATGAGTCACTAATGGTGAACTTTCAGGCAAACCAAGATGGTATTTTGTGGGGGAGCGTGAGGATGTCACAGCACTCTTCAGAGCCCCCCAGGCAGCTGTCTACTCGCTGACACACACTAGCTTGGCGAGGGCCCATGCCAGGCGCAGTCTGAGCCAGAGAGAAGAAAGAGACCCACGGGGACATGGCAGGAAGACAGGGAGCACCGTTGGGCAGGGAGGCCGCTGAGGATGCTGCCCCGAAAGTTGAGGTCACACCATGAGGCTTGGGGTGATGGTTTCTTTTGAGGAACTGTTGGCAGGTGGCATTCCTGGCACATCTGTCCCAGATGTTCTGAGAGATCAGCCTCCCCAGGCCTCTCTTTGTCACCTTCTGATGACCTTTCTTGTCCCCCTCAATCCTTCCCTATTGTCACATGGGAAGCAGACCACTCGGACTGTCCTCCAGAGGACTTCTAGTCTGCTTCTGAGCCTTTTCATCTCTTCCAGGAGCCCCCTCTCGTGGGGCTACCTCCCTCCCACATTCCCAGAGAGATGTCACAGGGTAAGGGGACAAAGCAGCACCCACGAGGCAATGACTCAGGTTCACCCCAGCTCTACGTTAAGTTAGCCACGTGATGTGTTTTCTTCCACCTTCCCCAGCCTCAGTTTCCTGCCTGCACTCTGAGAGACAGGCTCCCAGGTCTCTTGGAAGGGAATGTTCTAGCTTTTGGAGTTCTTTCCTCTCCTTGCCTCGCCTTTTCTCTTCTTTCTCCACCCAGCTGGTCTCTGAGACCCAAGTAGCTTGCAGATCTGGGCAGTGTCCCCCAAAGACCCTGGGGGCCCTGTGAGCTTTGGTGGGGGGGGGACTCCCTGAGGTGAGCAATAAGAAGCCCATCTGTTGGGGTAGAAGCTTCGGGGTGGTCTCTGCTGGGTGGGTCCAACTGTAACAGCCCAGACAAGGAGAAACTCTGCCAACCAATCTCTCCTTTACAACCATGCTGGGAGGGATGTACAAGGGCCCGTGGGTGGTGTTCACGTATGGGGGGGGGGATTTCTTTTTAAGAGACAAGGTGGGTGGAATGGGGGAAGCCAGCTGGCTGTGGGCTCTATTTCTACTGACAAGGCTTTACCCTGTAGGTGTGAGGGATTCCAATGAAATATGCAGCCTATTTGTCTGTGTGTGGGAGAGGGTTTGCTGGAGGGAGGGGGACCGAGGCAGTCTCTGCGGCAAACCAGCAAACCAGAAATTAGCTCCGTTCATCACAGGCACACGGGGCTTCCCTCAGCCCTCCTGTGCACTCGCAGGAGTCTTGAGAAGGAGACAGACAGAGGAAGAGAGAGAGAAAGAGAGAGAGAGGTTGGGGAGGCGGGTTCCCGGCTGGAAGGGCTTCCGGAATCTCTGAGTGGGCAGGAAGGATTGCCCGACTCCTTGGCTCTTGGGGGTTTCCCATGCTGGAGGTGCTGGCAGCGAGTTTCTCTGGGACATCTGTCCTCGCTGGGGATGGCCAGGGGGACCTGAGCTCACCCCTGGGACATGAGGGTCTCTGATAACCAGGGGAAAGGGTCTGTGATCAAGGCTGCCCAGGATAGTCACCATTAGCTTGCAGGATTCACCCCCTTCTTTCCTTCTACCCTAAAGAGTATCTGGAGATCCCCAGAGAGGGGCAGGGGTTTCCTTGCAGGTTACAATCCTGAAATGCTGGGGTTGGACCTCACATGCTGCGTTGAAGGCCCATGCAGAGGGGCTTTGGGGTTACATGGACCTCCAGAAGTCACTGTGAACCCTCTGACCTGCTGTCATCTCTCTTTTTACTCATAGATGAATTTATAGAATATGTGAGTGTCTGGGGCAGGGAGGGTGGCTGAGCCGGTATAGTGCTTACTGTACAAGCACCAGGATCTGAGTTTGGATGGCCAGCATTTACATAAAAAGTCAGGCATTGGGCAGGTAGAGACAGGAGGATCCCTCAAACTTACTAGCTAGCTGGTCTAGCTGAATCAGTGAGCTCCAGGTTCCGTGAAAGGTACT
>PVHP010015748.1:0-17585 GCA_004024765.1 Zapus hudsonius | reverse complement strand
CTGCCTATCTGCCTCTTTCTCTCTGTTTCTCTTTGTGTAAGTAAATAAATAAATAAACATTTTTTTAAAAAAAGAAAACACATTGAAGAGAGATTGAGGAAGATATTTGATATTAACCTCTGACCTCCAAATGCAAATGTGCTCATACACACCCACAGGGAGAGAGAGAGAAAGAGAGAGAGGGAGGGGACTGCTCCCCAGACTACAAAGGCCCATCTATGTTGACACAGTTAGATCTGTGTGTCATGTGACAGTAAGGCCACGTGACTTTTGGGAGGGTTACACTGACATCCACATGTGAGACCCGACTGTGGCAGTGACCCTCATGTCCCCCACCCTCCTTACTCTTAGCCTTCACTCCTCCCCCTAGGCTGCCATGTTGTCCACCTGTTCCCCCCATCCATGCAGTCCGTCCTCTATACTTTTGCCTATCTTTTATTGGAGAGTGCTTCTCTCCCTACCTGATTCCTCCCCGTCTCTACTTCACTGCTTGATTCCGAACTGAAGAAAGCACAATCATTTGGAGACCTAAGAAGCAGAGTCACTGGGGAGAGACAGAGGGGGAGGAGAAGAATTCTGACCAAGGCATCCAAGATGTCAGTCGAGTGATCCCATGGGAGGTGGTTCCATGTTATTAGGCAGGCCTGTCTGAAGGATTCATGGTGTGGGGGGCATGACTGGGGCAGCTGGTGATGAGCCTGATGGAGAGATTTGATGGATGCTGGACAGGAGAGAGAGAGAGAGAGCGAGAGAGAGAGAGAGAGCGAGAGAGAGAGAGAGCGAGAGAGAGAGAGAGAGAGAGAGAGAGAGAGAGAGAGAGAGAGAGAGAGAGAGCGCGCTACAGAGGAGGCAACTGTGCAGAAAGGAAGGCTTGGCCAGAGCCAGTCAGTGGGAAGGAAGGAAGTCCAGAGCTGGTAGCCCAAGGAGGATCTCACACATCAACCCCTGCCTTAACCTCCCTGTTTCCCTCTTTTTTTCTGTCGCCTCACCTCTGCTGAACCCCTCTTTTATTCCTCTATCTTCACTCTTCCCCCATCTGTAGCACCTCCAAAATCTATTGCATGGGGCAAGGGGGCTTATGCGGCTGCCCAGGGGAGCTTCCTGGGAGGAAAGGACAAGACCATAGCGGATGGCAGGCTGCTGCCCCAGCTCCAGGGGTACCTTCTCAGAGTTCTGTGTTCAATACCTCATAGGATGGGCAGGCCTTCGCTAACCATTGAGTCCCCATACAAGAACGGACAGGGAAAATGGCTTAGATGAGAAGGCTTGGGTAAAGGGAGGGAGACAGGGAAGTGGACGGGATCAGAGGAGAAAAGGAGGAGCACTTTGGGAAGAGAGAGCCATTTTGGCTTTGGGATATTGAGCTGGTAGCATCAGGGTATATGTAAATTATTTTTCTCCAGGAGGGAGGCAACCCTTCCTCAGGTCAGGTAATGTCTTTGAAAAATATTTGGGTCTGCTCTTTCTGGCCCATCAGGCCACATGGAGTTGCTTAGAGAGTCAGACACAGGCCAGGGTCTCTCATGGCAGGAAGATGCACCTGCTGCCCAAGACATGGGTTAACTAGCCCCCCCCCCCAGCTTTTTATTAAGGGAGGAAGGGTTGATTTTGGTTTATAGTTCAGAGGGTACAGCCCATCATGGTGGAGAAGACAGGTTTGGTTCAGGGTGACAGAGGAGTCCCAGCGGCTCTTTCACAGCTTATCAGGTCAGGAAAGAAAGCCTTCCAGTTAGCAGTGGGGCTGGGCGAAAACCTTCCAAAGTCTACTCCCACTGACTCATCTCTGCCAACCATATCTCCTGCCCCAGAGGTTCAAGGGTCTCCCAAAAACAGCGCCACCAGCTGGAGACCAAATGTACAAGCACAGATGTTTTATATTCAAACCATACAATTCTGCAGGGGAGAGGGGGCAGAGAGAAGCAATTAAACAGGCCCTTTGGATAGAAGTCTGAGTAACCCATCATTGAGGTGTTCCCCTACCCTAAGCTCAGCCTCAAGAGTGACAGGGGAGAGGCACAAGATGTGATCCTGTCCCCAAGGGGAAGCCTCCAGTGGAAGAGTCCTCTTGTGAAGGAGGGAGGCATGCAATCCAGGCGGGCATGCAATCCTGGATGCATGGAAGAAAGGAGCCTAAAAATACAGGTCAGAGAGGATGAGGTGGTACGTGGGATCCTTTCAGGCTTCGGAGGATCATTGAGACAGAGCACAGGTGGGCAGAGAGGAGGCTCCCAAGACTGTCAGGGAGAGACAAGGAGACCAAATAAGCATCTGCCAGGGCCACCACTGAGGCTCTCTCTGTAACAGCTGGGAAGCTCAGGGTGGGGTTTGTGCCCTCCCAGCCCTGCTCTCAGGCTCCACCGTGTATAGCATGCCTGTCACCCAGAGCCGGGGGTGGTTGGGACACGAGAAACATGAATGGCAAAGCTTCTCTGAGCCCCCAGCCTCCCTCTTGAGGGAGGAGAGAACCCAACCATGAGGTATTTTCCTGGCGCTAGGGATAACCTTGTAGGAGGCAGAGGGAATCCAATTAGACATGCAAGGCTGGGGAGCTGCGTGGTGAGTGGGAAAAGCTTGCTTTTTGCTTTCTGGCTTCCCTGGCCCTCAGTGGGATGCTACAGCCTGGCTCCCTAAAGCTGCCAGCCACCCCCCATGCTCCATTTTTCTCTCCTAGGACTATCTTCATGCTCTGAGCACCAGCCCATCTAACTTGCCGTGGGCCAGTCCTTACAGAGTGACACCCCCTCCCCAGAGTCAACAACCCTCTTAGACAGTCACCACCACTGTATCCTTTTTCTCTTGGCTTCTGGAACTGGGGTGGGATGCTCCCCCTGGAGCTGGGTAGCCATCTATGTCTGGCTCTTTTCCTTCTCCTGAGCTTATCTGAGCTCCGTAGACAGTGTCTGGATTTGCTCAGGCTGGTGGCTACAGACAGTGACAAGTGACCTCACTTTTTTTTTTTTGTCTCAGCAAGTTTTTCTGAGACTGGATCTTTCTGCTTCTCAGTTGTCCTCTTTGAGGGGGAGCCGTGGGGGTGTGGGAGAGTGTGTGGAGGAGGTGGCTTGTGGGGACTTTGGACAGGTCCTTGGCTTCCTCGATCCCTCAGTACCTGATTCATCTGCTGGTCTTTTCTTCCCCTTTCCTTCTCCCTTCCCTGTGGTCCTGGGAGGAGAAGAATCTGCTCATGGGAGCTGGCTCTGGAACCAATCTTTCTACTGAGATAGACAAGCCTGAATGGAGATCATCCCAGCTGGCCACTGGGCAGAAGGTTCTGGAAGATATGTCTGGTTGAATGCTGAGCACCAGGTCATTTTGAAGTCCCTCACTGGCCTGCCCTAGCCTTCTCTCCCTGCTCTGTTGAGGCCACCTGAAAGCTATCTGAAAGGGGACATTTAGGGGGAAGGCAAAGAAAGCCTTCAGCGAGCCTTAGCACTCCTCCCGAGTCAGGGCCTGCCATCACTGGGGCTCTGACTTGTCTGTCATTTTGTGGCAGGATGTCCTCAGAGGTGTGAGGAACTCCAATTAAGCATTCAGCCAGTCTGCCTGTGTGTGGGGCCTGGCTGTGGGGGAGGCAGCCTTGCGCTGGTGGCTGGTGCGATGACTAATCCTTACACCCATTACAAGCCTCTGGGGAGGAGGTGGTGGGAAGGTGGGAGAGGCAGGTGGGGGTGGTGGGGGTGGTGAGGGATGGGGTTCCCTCACCCAGTCAGCTGTCTCTGGGCTAATTGTGTCTGAAGCAGTGGCCAGAGGAGAGCTATGACATCCCAAGAAAGCAGAGCCACAAGTACCCCATGCTTACAGAATACCCCCTGCATGCTTTCGGAGAATACCTGATGCACCCACTACTCATTCTCGCCCAAACGCCAAGTGAGCTGATGGGTGCAATTTGCAGAAAAAGAATCTGAGGCACAGACAAGGAAGTGACTGGTCAAAGGTCACCTTGCTAAGAGGTGATCAGGTTGGACGAATATGTGTCTGGTGTTACCCAAGCCACTAGGCAAGAGATCCAGGGTTCTCAGTAGATGATCTGAGTGGCCACGCCCCCATTCTGTGGAGAGACTGGATCCTCAGGGAGAGGGTTGGGGCTGGTTCCCAGATCACCCACTTGGCCTGTGCACTGGCAGGTAAATTTCTCAGGAACCTGGGCGGTGTCTCCACTGGGCACATTCATTTGTTTGACTTTAGTATCTATTTGTGTCTTCAGCCTTGGGCTTCACATCAGGAAGGGCCAGGAAAATCCAAGTCTTGAAGAAAAGTCATTTACCCAAACCTTGAAATATTGAGGACTCTGTAAGAAAACCCAATCAGCTCACTGGGCGGGCCTGGGAGAGGTAGGACTTGAGCTCTGGTCTAGGGCAGAAGGGAGGAAGATCTGCTTCTAGGAGAAAGGAAGGAATGGGAAAGAGGCCAGCAGGGCCAAGGTCTCTGCAGGACCCATTCTGCCCTTCTCCCTTGGCCTCTGCGGGAGCCCAGGCCAGAGGATCCAGAGAAAGGTCAAATCTCTTCCTTCATCCCAGGGGACCTTCCTAAAATTAAGTCCAAGAGGAGCGCAGGGAACATTGGCCTTGACCTGTTGCCTTGGGGAACCTCGGGGGAAAACGGGAGGTTGCAGGCCTCCAAGCCCAAATAATGCTTTTTTAAATATATATGTTTTTTTTTCTCCCTACATTAGGCTTCTGAAGTATCAGTCTGGGAAAGGCAGCTAGCTGTTTTTCTTTCCCAAGTGGACAAGTGAGAGGGATCAGGGCTTAAGCTACCCACAGGGGGTTCATAGGGGATATATCCTCAAGACAGATGACTGCTAAATAGCGTGTCAGGGACAGCTAAAAGCAGACTCCTCTATGGTCTTTCCTTTTTCACCTGGAGAGGTAGAGGATATTTTATTTGCTTTCTCAGTCACAGGGGACAGAAGCTCTTGCTTCCCAGAACTTTCCCATAACTCTGTGAGGGTGATGCTTTGAAATCCATTTGTCTGGAATGGCTGGCCTTTGTACAGGTAACAGGACACATGGAAAAGGGGATGGAGAAACTGAGGCATTTGTGATCCTGCCTGAATCCCACATGAGGGTTTGGGGGGGGGATACAATATCCCATTAACCTTTAGAAGTTCCATAGTAGTTAGTCCTGGGCTGCTCTTGAGAGGATCTTTCTGGGAAGTGAGACAGGTTCCTGGGGTGGGAACTCTGGGGTCTACACATAGAATCTACCTTGTCTGCCGCATGCCTACTATGTGCAACAGGTATCTGGCTCGGGGGAGCCTTCATCAGCTAGAGGAAAGTGGACAGAGGATGAGGAAGGGACAGGTTGCTCTCCTCAGATCCTGATTTGTGTTGAGTGTGGGTTTTCTCTTCAATCGAATGCACAGTAGGGCTCCTCTGGGAACTAACCCAGGGTACCACCCTGCCCTCAAATCTTCTTAGTGAATCCCCCACTCACTTTATGGGGTCCAGCTCAAGGAACCAGATCACAGGGTTGGGAACTTCCCCAAGGCTTTAGAGCTAACAGACAGCAGTGTTTGGGGATTCAGATCTGGATTTCTGTCTTTTTTGAGTGGACAGCCCCGGATGCTGGGTCTCATGTGAGGCTCACCCTGGGCGTTATGCTTGGATCACATGGGGACACCTTTTGAGGACTAGGCATGGCAGCCCCTGGTTTGGACCCTACCTTGCCCACCATGTTGGTTGCCCTTGGCAAGAAGAACCAGCAGGAGGGCAGCCCCTCCTGGCAATCCTGTGGAGGAGTTGGGAGTTCCGGGAGAATGGGAGGGGGCCAGGGCTGGTGGAAACACGGAGGGACACGGGGGTGGGTCCAAGGCTTTCCCCCACACTTCCTCAGGGATCGCTTTACATAACCAAGGCTGCTTAGTCACTGCTTTTTACTTTTTTTTTTTGGAAACAATTTTCTCAGCATCACAGCTCCCAGTCTCCATCCCTTACCAGTCACCGGTGCTAGGGAAGTCCCTTTTCTCCGGTTCCCTAGGCAACCCAGCACATTTGCCTTTCAAATGCTCCAAGGCCTGGGCGGGGGTAGGAGTTCCCTCCCTCTGTACCCAGGCCTCCCACACAGCCACTCCCTCCTCAGTTGGTGATGTCAGGTGGCCCAGCTTCCAGAGACATCTGGGGAGACCAAACTCAATGCCTGGCTTCAGCCCTCGTTCTGGACCCTCTGGCTTAGGTTTACAGCCCCCAACCCATGTCTTGAAGTGCCCATATGGGCCTTTGGACATGTCTGGCTCTCGTCTCTTCCTTCTCCACTTGGAGAGAGGGAGCAGGCTGGGGACTTTTGTAAGTGATAGAGCGACAGGCAGGAAAGGGGGGGCTAGAGTTACCATGCTACCACCGTGGCCCAGGAATAGGGCCCAAGAGCCTCGTTTCACTCTTAACATTCACTGGTACAGTTCGAGAGGGGATTTGGAGTGTAGGCTACTTCCTTCCTTCTCTCTGACTCTCGTCTATTCAGGTCTTGACTACTGAATGGTGTCCAGTGACTTGGGAAAATTAGGTCCTGGGTACCCAGGTGGAAGGAGGCCGGCTACTCATGGATTCCAGAACGCTGGACAGAGGGTTCAGGAGGTCTGACTTTGTGTGCCCCCTCCACTACCCTAGAAAAAGCCATAATGTTGATCTTATGATTCAGGGCTTGATGTTATAAATGAAGGGTACTCATGTGAGCTGGAAAAATCTAGAACAAAACCCCAGATCATGTAGGATCCTTTTGTTCCTTTACTCAGCACGCATTTGTGGAACACCGATTCAGACCTCTGCCTCCAGTGGGGTGAAATTGCCCAAGTCCTCCATCAGAGAGTTTAACAGAACTGTGGTTCTCACACAAGGACCATGGACCACGTGTGGGAAGTCTCACAGAGGCTTGAGGGGTGCTAATTAAGAGAATGTCTTCTTCCAGCAGGAATTCCCAACCTAGGACTCATGACAAGGCTTGGAGAAATAATGACCAGAAATTGAACAAATTACCTACCTATGTGCATGTTTGCATGTGTATTTCTCTAGGGGGAGGCCCACCACTTGCATCTAGTAAGGCGTTCTTATTCTCTGGAAGGTTCAGGACCCCTGCTAGAAGCTGGCCCATCTTTAGAAGCAGCATGCTTTCGGGATTCTGGGAAGGGAAGCTGTATACACATCACACCTGAAGCGTCCACTATGGTAACCTAGTAACCAGCCTTCCATCCCTCTTGAGATTTGCTTCTGCCAAGATTATAGGAAAGGCCTGTGGGAACCCCAGCTTTCCTAAACAGACCTATAACAAGTCACGTATCCCAGGAAATGTCAGCAGTCAGCTACCCTGGGGTAGATTCTGCCTGAGGTCCTGGGCAGGCACCTGCTTCATACAGTAGCCTGCCTCGCTTCTCCATGAGCTGGGCTCCTGTTTCTATAGGGGAAGGGTTTGGGTAACCTAGTATTTCTTAGGGCCTTTCAAACCTCACTTTAATTTCTCATATATATATATATATATATGTATATATGTATGTATGTATGTCAGGGGTACCTGGGTGAGAGTGCTTTCCTAGTACTTGCTTGAGAATAAGTGAGGGATGTAGCCATTTTCTTTGTGTGTTCATGTTGCTTTTCCTAGAAGAAAACGTGGGTGTGACCATCCAGTCCAGTTGGCAGGTGCCTGTGGCACACACTTCCTGAGATTTCGGCATGGCCAGCTCCTCCTTGCTTCTGCTTCTAGGCTGGGTTTCCTCCCAGGATGCTGTTGCCTGGAGTTACCTTGTTGGGACTCACAGAGGACAAGACCTTCCTAACAGGTGTCCTCACAGGCTCCCAGAAGCAGAATCTATGATTCACCTACAATTCTACAATTCAACTAGGAGCATGCACTTAGCAAGACCTCAGCACATCCGTCATCATGCTGACAGAAATGAGTAATGTCCACGTGCTGGTTTTTTAAGTGCCTACTGCCCACCAGGAATGGACAGAGCACAGGCTTTGAAAGCAGACCTAGTGGAAAAGCTCAGAGTGATTCATTGGCCCAGTGACCTTGCGATGGTTACATAAGCTCTCTAAGACTCGATGTTGACAATTGTGGGTCTAGGCTGCCATGCGGATTACAGAGCTAGCCCCTGGCATGTAGCAGGCACCCCATATCGACTGATTCTTCTCTGTTCCTGGCACCCTTGCCACCAAAACTGGGTGTGTAGTGACATTCAAATGGAGAAGGGTGCTGGAGAAGGCTGAGAGAACACAGGAAGATTTATGGAAGAAGAAGACGGGGAATAACAGCAGCAATACTCAACACAAACCACACCCTCGCAAGGGAGGATGGGCAGAGAAAGAACTAGAACAGGCAGGAAGTGACTGTGTGGTTCTCTTGTTGCTGTTTTTTTTTTTTTATCTGTCACTGACACCTTGATTTTAAGGAAACTGAGGCAGCGGGAAGGCCAGGACAGATCTCTGTGCCTTGAATTCTGACCCTGTTGCCAACATCCCGACCTCCCATCCTGGGAGTCGTGCCAGGCTTGGGTGCTGCCAGCCGGGAGCCTGATTTAGCGCAGGCCTTGTTAAGAGAAGCTAATTAACAAACCTGCATTTAAATAAGCAGCCGCCCGGGTGTTTGTAACCACCGCCTTATTGAATTGTGACAAGTTATTAGCCCTTGCATGTTAAATGAAACAGAAGCATCCAGGAAAAGCCCCTAAATCCAATCTGCTTAAAGCAAATTCCTGTGGAGAAAATGACGGCAGCAAAAACTGATTCACTCACTCACTGCCGCTTTGGGGAGAACTCCAGGCCTTCCCTCGTTCCGGGTTACGTAACCCTCTGTCACCACCAGGAGGAAGGCAGTGTGCCAAGGAGAGGACCATCAGAGATGCTCTGGCCTCCACCTGGTGCTATAGCACCTCTGGGGGTGGGTGGGTGGTAGGGTCTAGAGTGCTTGGAGCTGTGACCAGGCTCCTCATTAACAGTGTGGTGTAGCTTCCTCTTGCTGCTCAGTTTAGGTCGTCTTGTCCCTGGTCTGTAAGTACTGTCAGAGCAGAGAGATGGCAGAGTAGTTTAGCCCAGATCCTGGGGGTCTGGTCTCAATGACAGCAGTTTCCCTCAGGAAGCTTCTTCCTGCACTCTCTTTTCTTTCTTTCTTTGTTTTTTTGAGGTAGGGTCTTGCTCTAGCCCAGGCTGACCTGGAATTCACTATGTATTATCAGGGTGGCCTCAAACTCATGGCATTTCTCCTACCTTAGCCTCCTGTGACACCGCACCCCCTGCTTCTCTCTTGTTTTCTTAGAATGATGGGAGGGTTTGAGCAAGGACAAGATTCTTTGTATGCCCTGATTCATGGAGCAAAAGAAGGCATTGACCCTCTGTGACCCCTAACCAAGGATACCAGTCCTTGGTGAATAGAACTGGAAAATTTCTATTCCTCTGAGGCATCTGTGGGAATCTAGCCTGTCTTCCTTGTCACCTTCTGTGCAATGCCCAAGATATGGCTGTGACCATATGAAACTCTGGGATTGTTTCAGGGGAAATCCACCTGTTCACATATCCTGCCTGTGTTCATCAGGAGAGGGGGCTTCAGACAGAAACTGGGACAGGGAGGGAGGCAAGCGATCAGGAGTGTATCTGAATCACATGGACTCACCTGCTCTATCTGCCTGTGATGTGGACTGGGGATGCTGGGTAGTGCGCCTGCGTCCTCTTTGGAAATGGGAACACTAGCTATCAGGAAGAATCCTCGGGGCGTAGTGTGAAGGTAGTCCTTAGTGAGTGCAAGAGAGAAGGAGAAGAGACTTACAGGCTCAATGAGGAGCCGTTCCCTAGGCATCTTGGTAGCCCATGAGCGAGAGGACAACATTTTAAGAAGGAGATACAGTGAGCAGAGTTCAAAGTTAAGGTCTGTTTTAGATATGGCTGTCAGGGTAGCACAAAGCATTTGTGCTGGAGGAATTCAGAGGGTTGTCAATGTCCAACTGACCTTGCCTGACATTGTTCTTCAGACACGGGGATCGGTACGCCTGGAGGAAGTGGAGAAGATACCAGTGTTCTGACAGATAAATTGTTTTCATGTTACTTCCCTGCAGTGAGAGCTAACTCTTGGTACAGACTCCCAATTGGCTGATGATGGCAAAGAGAAAAGGATTTAAGTAAGGGTGATAATCTCTCTTCTGGGCTGGGGAGATCGACAGATCAATCAGTAAAACACTTGAGTGAGTGCCTGAGTCCAGATCCCCAAGACCCACATAGAGTTAGATGCTATATCCTAAGCATCTTAGTGCACGATGAGAGGGGAAGTGGAGGGAGGATTGTGGAAGCTCACAGGCCAGCTAGCTTGGTGTTTGTAGGAGTGAACAAGAGCACCTGCCTCAAATTGGGTAGAAGGTGCAGAACAACTTGACCGACCTGTTAGTCATCTTGGGTGGGTCTCTGAGGTTGTTTACAGAAAAAGACAGCCCTCTCAGTAGGGGGTAGGATATAAGGAGGCTCAGGAACGCTAGAAATAGACATGACATCCTTTCCTGGTAGGGCAGTGCAGGAAGGAAATTCCAGAGATTTAGGAAGCTAACCAGTCTGGGAAAGGATTGTAAGACCCTGATTTTAATTAAATAAATATTAAAATTAAAAATTAAAATTTAAAAAATTATATATATATATAATTTATATATATTTATATATATATAATTTATATATATTTATATATATATATAATTTATATATATATAAAGGGGAAGGATATTTGTCTCCCTTCCCTTCTGCTCTCTGGACTTGTGAAACGGGCCAGCCTCTTTCGCCATTGTGGAACTTCCCCTGGATCTGTAGCTTCAATAAACCCTTTCCTCCCATAACTGTGCCTTGATTGGAGGATCATGCCAGTGGCACATGTGGCTATGACAACACACACACACACACACACACACACACACACACACACACACAGACTACCAAATTCATTCTTCACTCCCACAAACGTACCTTGAGGTAAGGCCCCATTGAATGCTTGTGTCTTTAAGGGAGTCAGAGAAATACACTACACCATGACCCTGATGTCCAGGAACACATTTGGAGATTCTAGGCCTTAGAAGGTGGGATGCTTAGGTTCAACCTTAATGGATGCTCTAGGCAGTTAGGGGTAGAGGAGTAGGCTGGCTCAGCAAAGAGCTTGACTCCTTTCCTGTCTAATGCACTAGGAATGGCCTTGCAGGGCATACCGGGAGAGATGTGTCATATAGGTCCACTAATGGCGCTTTGGGCAGAGTAAGGATGTGTGACTGGACCTTTGGAGGTGCAGGGGCTCATCTGGGGAAGCATAACGAGAAAGGGATGGCTGGGAGAATGGGAACAAGATGAGACTGAAGGCAGTGGAAGGCATCTGGAAAGGGTAGTGAGGAGGCCTGGCAATGGAGGTGGAAAGAAAACCCTGGCAATTCATGGAGAAGATTTTGCAGTGGGTAATACACTTAACCATCCTAGAAATGGCCCTGAGATAAGTACCTGCCTGTTTTCACTGAGAGGGCTGAAGGAGGAGCAGTTTATTGAGGGAAAAGATGGAGAGAGATTTAGGAGAATTTAATAGGCCAGTTGTGATGGTTCTGTTGTCAACTTGACCTGTTAGCAAGTCCGCAGTAATCTTGAGTATTGTGTATCAGATTTCCTCAGAATTGAAGAGAGAAAGGAGGCTCAGAGGATTCAGAAAGTCATATTAGCTAGAAACAAACATCCCTTCCTGGGAAGGCAGTGCAGGAAGGAAATTCCAGAGATTAAGTCTGGGAAATGGTTGCAAGACCCCTCCCTAAGGCTATCTATCTAAAGGGGACAGAAATCTCTCTCTTCCCCACCCCACCTTGCTTGTTTGCTGGTGTGTGTGGTGTTGGTAATGGCTTCTCACTCTCTCTGCTTGAACCTGTGAAAGGGGGCCAGCCTCTTTCGCCATTATGGAAATTTCCCTTGGATCTGTAAATTTCAATAAATCCTTTCCTCCCATAAACTGTGCCTGGTTTGGAGGTTCATCCCAGCAGTGTGTGGTTCTCAGACATAGCATGGCTGTTAAAGGCAAGTGAGTGAGAGGCAGGTGCAATTTAATGAGAGGAATGTTCCAGAAGCCCTGAGTTAAGGCAGCAGGGCCCCCAAACAAGGGTCCTTTGCTTCCTGACTGTGTTCAGTCTCACACACAATAGTGAGAGTGCTCAGAATAAATTTCTAGTCCTACCCCAACCTGGCCTGTGTACAAAAATGTCAGGACTGACCACAGCCTTACTCTAATTCACTTCATCCCTCAAATATGGTTGCCCTGATGACAATTCACATGCTATCAGTAAAATTATAACTTTGGCTCTGTGTGTGTACAGTCAGATGCTCTACCCCTGAGCTATACCCCCTAGCTCTGTGTGTGGGTATACATGCTCACGTGTGTGGGTACATAGGTATGTGCAGGTTCAAGGGAGCCAGAGGTCAACACCAGGGTGTCTTTCTCAGTCACTCTCCACGTTGTTATTTTATAACAGTCTCTCACTGAACCTGATTCTCACCAATCAGGCGTGCACCCCCACATTCAGCTTTTACATGGGGGGGGGTACTGGGGATCCGAACTCAAGTCCTCATGCTTGTGTAACAAGTACTTTACCAGCTGAGCCATCTCCCCAGCCCCTATCAGTAGAAATCTACATGGATAATAATTCTAACTTCTGGATGACATTTTAGTAACACATACCAAGAAACCTTTGAACACACGAAACCTTTGGCCCCTGAGGATTTATCCTAAGAATGTCACCACAGAGCTGAATGAAACACTGGATATTCACAGCTTCGCTCATTGTAGCCTTGGCGATAATATGCATGGATAAGAGGGAAAAAAAAAGATACAACCTAATGTCCAACAGTGAAGGGTTGGCTGAGTAAATTATAGTACACCCATATGGTAAACTACTTCTGCAGTAAAAATCATGGTTTGGAAGATTATGTGTTGACATGGGGAGATGTTAATGGTATATTGCTAAGTGAAAAGGCAGACTACATTTACAGAATGTACAGTATGATACATTCATTTTCAAAATTTTTGATTAGGACACAGACCAAATCTTTAATTAATGTCATTCCCCTCTCTTCTCTTGGCAGGCAAGAGGAGTATTATCTGGAATAATGTAACTAGAAAATGAAACAGAAAGACAGAGCCCCTCACTAAGCAGGCCGTGTGAATTTTCAAGTCGTTAGGATGGAGAATTGGCTGTCGGTGAGTCAAGGAGTGGAGGAATTGTGGAACCACGGGGCTTGAGAAGTGGAAATCACCCTGGATTCAGCTCCCTTTGTAAATAAATTAAGTTTGATGAGATGCTTAGGACAGTCAGATGGGAACAGGTGCCAGGCCAATTCTCAGCTTATGCCAATGTGTTGCTGCCCCTCCTGGAGACTGTGCTGACTGGCTCCTCCATCCCACAAACCCTGAAAATCTGTCCAGTTAAAGGGTGGTAAGATGGTGCCTGAGCCTGCAGCACAGTGCCGAGGTGACTTCTCCAGGGAGTTGGAAGCCTCGAAGAAAAACTAGTGTCTGGTTGGTCCCAAGATGGTTGGTTGCTGTGTTCCTAAAGAATGTACCTTCACCTTGCCAGAAACTTGGCCACGTGATTCTCCTTCTGCAAAATATGTCTCCTCTGTTCCCAGTCTGGTAACTTCCCAACACGAAGGCAGCACACTTCATGTTCTCTGAGCTCAGCTTTGGGGCCAGGCACAACTGCGGATGAGCTGTGGTTCGTGTTGGCACAGGGCCCTGGAGTTACCTTTTGCACTCACCTGGATTATTTTAGTAGTTCCTAACAGATCTTCCTTCTCCTACTGAATCCCAAGCTGCCAGGGGAATCCTGCTGAGACCCCAGTAACGCACACGTCCCAGTACCTCTCAGTTTACCTAGAACATCAGTGCAGCTTTGGCCAGGCCTGCCTGCTCTGATGTCCTCTAAGGTCCCCTCTGACCATCCACCATCTTGCTTGAGCTCACAGCCACAACCCCCTAGTCCGCCTTGGACACCCAGGGGCATAGCAGCCTCAGGCTCTTTGCACAAGCTGGTCTTTCTCCCTAGAGTCCTCTTCCCCCAAATTTCTCTGAGCCCCTCTCCCTTACCTCTTCCTCCTCTCCTTCTTAGTAAGATCCCCCCCCCACCATCCTAATCTAATCCCGCAGACTGTGAACTCCACCTCGCTCTGCAGTCCTGTCCCAGAGTCCTCAGCGCCTGCTGAGCTACCAGTATATTTCGCATTGCTTTTGTTTGGTTTTGAGGTACCAGAGATTGAACCCAGAGCCTTGTACTTGCTAGGCAAGTACTCTACCACTGAGCTACATCTTCACCCCCATTGTTTTTTTTTTTTTTTACTTTTTATTTTGAGACCCATTTTCTACTAAGTTGCCTAGGTTGACTTTGAACTTATCTGTAACCCAGGCAACCCTTGAACTTGTGATCCTCCAGTCCCAGACTACAGAGCAGCAGGCATTACAGGCCTGTACCACTGGGCCTGGCTGCATTGCTTTTATTATTGGGTGTTGCCCGCCCCCCCCCCCCTGCCCCGTGAGTAGGCTGGGGGGAGGGGAGAGGGAGAAACATTGATTTTTGACACTTCCATACATAAATATTGATCTTATTTGCCCCCAAGTTACTCTCTCTTACTCTCTTATCCTTCCATCCCACTAAAACCCTTCTTCCTAGCTAATCTCTATTTTTTAAAATACATTTCCCTTTTATGGAGCCACTGAGTTAAATTAGGGATTCTTGTATGAGCACAGGAGGGAGGTTATTTACTGGACTATAGGCAAATGACCTGTGGGTACACCACTAAAAAACATGACTTCCCTAAGGGAGAGTTTTTTTTTTTTGGTTCTGTTCACCAATAAAGTGTCTAGGACAGAGGGTCACAGAGCCATCACCCCCCAAATACTTGTTGAATGAATGAAAAGGAATAAATAAAAATCAGAAACGTTTTCTCAGTCAGGACAGCATGCAGAGGAGGGCTAAGATCGCACTCAAGGACATGGCCCATGTTCAGGTCTAAGAATGGTGGTGGCCCTAGCTATGAATATGGTCCTGCACATTTGTGGATGATGACCTCATGTCCAAAGTCTGGACATGGGGCTGGAGAGATGGCTCAGCAGTCAAGGGCGCTTCCTGTGTAATCAGGATAGCCGGAGGGGGCCTGAGACTGATTCCCCAGAACCCCCCTGAATATCATGGACATGCATGCTTGCAACTCCAGGCCTGTGTGGAGCAGAGACAGATCACTGGGCTCCTGAAAATGGCAAGCTCCAGAATCAGTGAAGACACTCCAACTCAAGGAGGATGAGCACTGGAGGGGGACACATGACATTCTCCTCTGGCCTCAGCATGCACACTGACCCTCTATCTGCACACACGTGCATACACCACACCACACACACTGCGCCATACCTACACCCCCCAAAAAAGATTGGCTACTGGAGACCCCATGTTCCAGTGTTCATTTCACGCACCCCTAAGCCTCCTTTCGCTAGCCTTCCATGACTCTAGGTGCTGGGTACTGATGGAGTCACTCATTCCTTCTTTTTTGTTACTTTAGTCATCACATCTACAGACACAGAGCTAGAGGCATTTTTGCCCTTCAGGAGATGTTAAGTCCCTTGAACACAAAGACCTGTAGCATTGCC
This sequence comes from Zapus hudsonius, assembly GCA_004024765.1. Lineage (NCBI taxonomy): Eukaryota > Metazoa > Chordata > Mammalia > Rodentia > Dipodidae > Zapus > Zapus hudsonius. Next base: position 1,973 of record PVHP010015748.1, on the reverse strand, counting down.
CATCTGCCAGGACTAGTGGAAGACCTTCCCCAGAGGCAGATCCAGGAGGGGTAGACCAGAAAGCTGTCATAAATGGGAAATCTGAGATATGGCGGGGAGGGGTGTGTGGCAAGATTGAGACCAGAAAGGAAGCTTCTTGGAGAAGGCTCCTGGCTTGTCCAAGGCTTAGCAGAAAACACAATGAGTATTCAGGGTTGCTGTGGCTGGTTTAAGCCATAGGGATGGGGGGGGGGTTGAGGAGGTCATGACAGGTGGGCTTCTGCCTGTCCTTGAAGGGTCTGGGGCTTCCTCTGAAGGCTTGGTGTTCTAGTTCCGAATTTGTACGTTTTACAGGCTTCTGGAGAAATGGAGAGTTGGCGGCTCTCTCAGCAAACAGACGGGGTTTAATTGCTGTTACTGTCAGTATAGTTGCAAATATCATATAAAAAGGGCTTTTTGGCTAATTGTTTTTAGGATAAAAATTCAAGAACTATGTATAGATATTATGCATCCAAAGTTCTTTAAAGATCAAACTGCTTCTATTACCCTTAAGCACGGTCTTTAGTGTGAGGCGCTGGGATCTGTGAGTGCCTGGGACACGCAATGATCCCCCAGGGCTTTCAGATGCTGGAGCAGTGTGACAGCAGTGACTTTTTTTTCCCCTGTGGCAGTGGGGGGAGGGAGGGGGAGATGGGCCCTGGGAGCAGCCAGCGCCCTTTGGTTGGCCATAGGCCCAGAAGAATGGAAGCCAAAGCTGCAGGACTCTGCAGAAGCCGTTCTCCCCACCCTGTGTGCTCAGGGGGAAGCTGAATTGGGTGGGCTTCTAGGGTGGGTCAGTGCAATGGGCTGCATTGCCCACTGGGCTCCTGGAGGACCCCAAGACCCGAGATGGGGGGCAGGAAGCAGCCTGGGCAGGGGAGCTCCAGCACTTCCGACTCATCTCTTCCCTCACTTCAGCTTTCTCTCCTCTCCCTGAAATGGTAGAGAGGATTTTTGTACTTCACAAATAAAGCAAATTCATATCTATTCATTGCCATCCTGTCCTCATGTTCAAGCCTCTCAAATTTTAATTTGGGAGCTTTTAGAAAGGCAAATTTATTTGTGACACCATCCAAATTCTATTTTATTGGAATTCTATTCTCAAAGGATACAGTTGACTCCTAAGAAAGCTGCGGGCTTCTCCTTTTGATATTTTCCCAAATGTTTCTCTCTCTCTCTCTCTCTCTCTCTCTCTCTCTCTCTGTATACATGCATTTGCACATGCATGCACATTCATTTTTGGATTCTCTGCATATCTTATGTACAAACACGGAATGCATATTCACAGAAGTGTGTGTCTGTATGTGTGATCACATGTGTGTGATGTATGTGCAATACGGTGCAGATGCCTGTAAGCCAGTATTTAAGTTATCATATTTAATTTATTTAATAAACATTTAATGAGTACTTATGACTCGGTAAATACCTTCCTAGGCTCTGGGCAGAAAGCAGTGAGTGAGTTAGACAAAGCCTCTGCTTTGGAGAGCTAACATTTAAACCCACTGGATTCCTAATGAAAGGTTTCCAACAAGTGTAAGCGATCCATATTGACAGCCACTGTGTGAGCTGGTTATGGACAATGTCATGGCTCAGGGTCTCCTTTATACAGAGATGGTCTTTCTGTGAGCCTCAGTGGTATCAGGGCTCCTTGCCGTAGGTGACTTCCAGGGCTTGCCCCAGTAGAATAATTCCGGTGCTTCTAAGGTGGTCTGTCTACCTGACAGTGAAGCTTGACCGTGACCTTGTCAGTCGGAGCAAACGTTTCTCTTTGGGGCTCATCTGATGTCTGGTGGGATTCGTCTGATAGGAATCACTTTGTTCAGTGTGAGTGACCTTTTCAAAGAACACTGGGATTTTCTGCAGACACATTGTGCAGGACTCCAGCTCTGCCTGTAGGGGTCGCTCATCCCAGAAGGTGCAAGGTTGGTGGTCCTGGATGAGGTAAGAGAACTGGG